>PITA01006367.1:64478-100911 GCA_004023965.1 Spilogale gracilis
GGAACATGTGGAGTGTTTTTGCCTCTGAGTTGTTCACAGAGTGCCTCCTGGACTTCTGCCTCTGCTGGAAGCCCAGTAGCAGGGTTTTATAGAAAGGAGAAAAGGGCCATGAGGTTTCCACCTGAGCCCTGGGGCTGCCTTGCTCCCTTACAGGACCCCCACCTCATGTCTCTTGTCTTTTCTGTCGAGCTGTCCTTCAAGCTGCTCCTGGAACAGCCCGAAGCAGCCACCCATCGCTGTGCTGTGCAGGCAGAGCCTGGGAGCTATTTGGCTTGTCATTATTATCTCACCATATTGCTATGTTTCTATCTCAGCCAGGCACAAGGGGCTAGGGTCACAGTGCAGGGTGGGATTTGAGTCCCTGGAGATCTAGCTGGATAAATCTGTAAGTCTCGGGTTCTGATGGATCTTCCTCTAGAGAAATTGGGTGTGTGGGAAAGACTGGGATGAGACTCTAAGAGCAGGTCTTGTCTGTGTGACATTTTTGGAGACCAATACCAAGTCAGTGATGTTGCTGAAGCAGAGATGGGGCAGCTCCAGAAAGGAAAGAGACCAGCTCAAGGCTGAGGAGGAGGGAAGCATGGCCGTCTGTGGCATGAGGGTGAGTGTCCTTTTCCATCCCCTATAGGGACCAAAGGAAGGGGACCCTGAAAGGAGAGGCGGGCATCCTGGGGGGAGTGGGGGTGGGGCACAGAGAGAAGAGAGAATCACTTCACAGTTTTTCAAGCTCAGAATTTTCTAAGGACGGAGATCAGAGAACATCAGAGGAAGTTTCCTCAAAGGGGATGTTTTGGACCAGAGTTCTCTGAGCTGTGCACTTTGTCCACTATCCCCCTGGCCCTTTTTTGTGTCTCACACAAAATGCAATTTAGTTCAAGGCAAAGACACAGAGAAGAGGCAGGCAGTGGTAATGGGAGGGTAGAAATAAGGAGAGGTCAGTGATGATGGGCAGCCTGGGCTAGTGGGAAGGGGCTGGAGTCCAGCCTCCCTCCGAATCCCCCTTCCCCCAGGATTCCTTGAGAAGGTTACATGGAGGCATTGTCCCTGGAAGTTTTCCATGGCCTGGGTGGACAGAGAGCTAGAAGGGGATAAAAAGAAAAGGAAAGGTATAATATTTAGCCCCCCTGTGGCCACTCGCCATCATACCAGGTCCCGTGTGTTTTTCCCTTCCTTTCTTTCTTGGTTTTAGAGGAGGGACATGACCTGCTCCTCTGTCTTGTTACCACCTGTCCTGCCGGCAGGTCAGTTCTGGATGGGAGCCTGGCTCTCACCAATACAATCCCCATTCATTCCCAGATCCTCTCAGTTCTTCACCAGATGGAAACAGGCAGGGTTTATAATGTAACAAACCTGGGACTGGTAAAGCTATAAATCACAAAAGCACACCAACAGCTGGGTATTCCTGGTCTTCACTCAAGTATAAACGGATTGGGAGCTCCACCTCAGATTCTGTGTCTCTCCTACTTCCTCCTCAGGTGACAGTTGGGGGTCTTTCTCTCTCAACCTTCACCCACAACCAGAACCACCTTGGGGGCCTCTCCCTTGCTCTCAGTCTCCTAGTTCAGCAGGAATCTCGTTGGTTCTCTGGAGTTGGAAAATGGGTTAACTCAGAACCCAGTGACTTTTGTTTTGTTTTTCAGAACGCTTAAGCGACTCTCTACCCTGGGCTCTATGGACTGTTACCAGATGTGGGGACGCTACTGAGGATTTAGAGAAAAGAGCTGAGGTTGGATATAGGGGGATGGATGTTTGCCGCATGGCAGTTTCCTTCAGGAGCCCTGAATGCCCCTCCTGCAGGGCTGGTGCTCTATAAAAAACAGCTCTGTCCTTTCTCTTCAATTCTGGAATGGCTCCGACCCTCTTGGACAATTGGCCTCTTTGCTATTCTAGCATTACACTTTCTCACTTCACTATCTCCAGGTTGGCTCCATAGTCCCTTGGATCAGAGGTTGAGTTTTGAACTTGGACTCTATTTTGGCCATTGGCACTTCTCTCCACCTGGCCTACACCTTGGCTAGGGGGCAGAGGCACCCTGTCTGGTAAGGAGGGTGGCCCCTACATGGGAACCTTTACTCTTTGGAGTGCTAACTGTGCTCAGGGGCGATTCAGGGTGCAACACAGGGTGGTGGGAAGGGGTGGAGACCTGGGGCCGGAAGAGGAGGCAGAGTGGGTTGGGACTTGTCTTCCTATCTCCACCAGGGCAATTCCACTTGGATCTGGATTCTGTATGAGCCTTTCTTTGGTAAAAAGTTGGAAACTGCAGATCTTTTCTAAGCCCCTTCAATTTACAAAGGAGAAAGCAGAGATGGAACAAAGAAAAAGAATTTGTCAGGGTCACCTATGGCATTTAGTGGCAGCTTAGGACTTTAGGAGGAGACAGACCCAATGACTGGGGCACACTCCTGAGCACGTGGACCCAGGAGCATGACCTACACCTCTGGGAGTCTTGTGGTTTCTGCATCTTGCCCTTGTTCTGCCAGGAGAGGCCTGAAGGCCCAGAAAGCTTGAGTGCTATTGTCATGGGCTGGCTCTGAGCAGTAAGGGCCATCCACCCTTCTGCTCTGAGCCTTTGTGCTGGAACCCATGAGCCCCTTTAATGAATTCTGAAGGGCCCTGATACCTCAACTTGTAAAAACCTGTGGGGTCAAGTGCCAAGGAGGTCATTAACCTTAGTGTGATTCTGGATTTGCTATATAATCTCTCTGAGCCTCAATTTTCTCATCTCTAAAATGGGAGTAAATGCTTTTTCAGATGTTTATAGGCAGCAAGCTTATCATGTCTGTGTAGGCGTCACGATAGTAAGTGCCTCTGATAGATGCCCTGTCGTTGTTGCCAGAAGAAGACAGCAGCCAGGGATGCTCATGAGACTAGGATGTCAGGTGTCCAGTCTGGGACTTTCCCAGTGCCTAGCACAGAGCACAGCCTAGAGATGGCTTCAGGAAGTGTTTGATGAAATGAACAAAGGAATAGGGACAGGCTGTCCTAGAGAGGAGTTCCCCCACAGCTCGCCCGTGTGCACATACTGCCTTCCATGCTCCTGTACCTTAACCCCTTCAACCTGAAGGTCGAGGAAGAAAGAACTCAGTACCCCAACACTTTGGGCCAACTGGCCGAGAGGAGTGATCATGTCTCTTCCCCTTCTCCTCCATGGGCATCCTCACCCTTCTATAGGGAAATGGAAACTAAGAGCTGCCTGTAAAGTAATGGAAGAGGAGATGGGTTCCTGTGGTTCCCCAAGCTCAAGGCTCACTGCTGTTGACAGGGCTTAGCTCCCATGGTGGTTCTGTGGGCTTCTAAAGTCACGGTGGGTCGTCGTGGGTGGAGGTGGAGTCACGCACCTTCCTACCCTCTGGGGTCCATCACCTCAGGATCCCCTCCTCTGTGGCCGGGGCGGGGTGCCTCAGATGCCCCACTAGAGCTCCAGGCTCAGCTTTTCTAAAATGCATCCTCAGAGTTGGGGGCACTTGGGGTGACATCTAGGAACTGAAAAATGGCGCCAAATGAAGATGGGCAGCTAGGGAAAGACGAGACTGGGAAGATGGGCCTGAAAGTACAGAATTCCATGTGATTCTTTGGGATTAAACAATTAAAATTTTGTTTGTTTGCTTTGTGTCATTTTCTGGGGTATGCTTCTGGTGTATGGTTACAGATGGGCTAGGATCATGGACATTTATGAATGTCCAAGAGAAAGACCAGAGAAAGTGGTGGTTTCCAGTTTCTCCCACTTCCTATTATTCCCCATGATTACTCAGAGAGTCAGCTCCTCTCCTTGGGTCTGGAGCTGGAACCCTCACCACCCCTTTGTCATGCTTGGCTTTGAGGTCACTCCACACCTCCATGATCTCCGTCCCTTCTTTGCTTAGCCAGCAGAGGTTGAGAGATCTCAAAAGCATTTTCTACCAGGAAATTAAGAGTAAAAGAAATCAGATTTTTTAAAAAGATTTTATTTATTTATTTGACAGAGAGAGATCACAAGTAGACAGAGAGAGAGGAGGAGGCAGGCTCCCCGCTACTCCTCTCTAGGACAGCCTGAGCCTGAGCAGAGAGCCCGATGCGGGCCTCGATCCGAGGACCCTGAGACCATGACCTGAGCCAAAGGCAGAGGCTTTAACCCACTGAGCCACCCAGGCACTCAAGAATCAGATTTTTAAAAGCATCAAAGTATAAAACTGTGGTCATCAGCGGCTGGGGGAGAGAATCATGGGGAGTTGTTTAGTGGGGACAGAGTTTCAGTGTGACAAGATGAGAAGGGACAGATGGTGGGGATGGCCGTATGACAGTGTGAATGTACTTATTACCTCTCAGCTGTATACTGAACAATGGTGGAGATGGTAAATTTTGTTATGTGTATGACATCACAATAAAAAAAAAAGAAAGAAAACATCTAAGTGGATGGATTTACAGATTCTTTGCATGGGGTGTAGCTTCACTGTTTGAGAGCAGGTTGACTTGTTTCCCCACTATGATGGTTAATTTTTTAGAGCAACTCAGTGAGACTGTGGCGCCCACTTATTTGCGCAAACACCTGTCTAGGGATCCCTGGGTGGCTCAGTCATTAAGCATCTGCCTTCGGCTCAGGTCATGATCCCAGGGTCCTGCTCAGCGGGGAGTTTGCTGCTCCTTCTGCCTTTGCTCTCCTCTTTGCTCACACACTCTCTCTCAAATAAATAAATAAAATCTTTTTTTTTTAAAGGTTTTATTTATTTATTTGACACAGAGAGAGATCACAAGTAGGCAGAGAGGCAGGCAGAGGGAGAGGAGGAAGTAGGCTCCCTGCCGAGCAGAGAGCCCGATGTGGGCCTTGATCTCAGGACCCTGAGATCATGACCTGAGCCGAAGGCAGAGACTTTAACCCACTGAACCACCCAGGCACCCAAGAAATAAAATCTTTAAACAACAACAACAACAGCAACAACAAACCCCCCACCGGTCTAGATGTTGCTGTGAAAGTACTTTTTAGATGCGAGTGGCATTTATAACCAGTAGACTTGGATAAAGCACACTGCCCTCCATGTTATGGGTGGGACTCATCTAACCCCTGAAGGCCTTAAAAGCAAAACAGAGGTTTCCCAAAGAATAAATTCTACCTCCACATTGCCTTGGGACTCAAGACTGCAACATTAGCTCATGCCTAAATTGCTAGCCTGCCAGCCTACACCACCGACTTTAGACTTGCCAGCCCCCCGCCTGCGCCGTGTGAGCCTGTTCCAGAGAGTCTCTTCTCTGTGTCTGCCTCTGTCCATTACCCCCTAGACACACACACACACACACACACACACACACACGAACACACATGTGCCCACACCCTATTGCTCTATTGCTTATTTCTCTGGGAAACCTTGACACATACACTCACCTGGAACTAGCTGGGGATTGCTCCCTGAGGGGAGACAGGGGAAGTATCCCTCTCAGGTCTGCTAAGTACTTCATTTCCTCTCCTACTCTGCTTCTCTGTTTTCTCACTGGGCATCGGCCCTCCTGAGGTCTGTGCCCTCTGCCTCCAACCTGTGTGCCTTCTCTGGTGCCTCCACCCTGGGCCTATGGCCTGTCCTACCCTTTGGCTTTCTGGGTGAGAGGGTGTCTTTCCTATGGGGCTCCAAACATTTTTTGGAGCCTGGCCCTAGTCAGGCTTTCAGGAAGCCACCTACTGACTTGGTCCGAGTTGTACTCTCTCTGTGGCTTTAGTCCATGTGCTCTGGTTTGAATCATTTCTCTGTTTTTTTATCCACTTTTAGCAAACCTACTGGCTGCTTCATGGCTGGTTCTTCCTTTGAGTAAAGCCTTGATTCATTTTCTATTTTCCTTGGTCAACATCCACACCCAGGCTTCTAAGGGCTTAACTCTCAGGCATTTTTCCTCTGTGAACCTGTGAGCATTATTAATTCAGCTTCTTCCCACAGCCAGATAGAGACCCTCATCTCCCCCTGCCTGTAGGTCCTCCTGGACTGCCCATAAAAGAAGGATGGATGGTTAATATTTTCTCTGTCGCATTCATCTATTATAATATTGAAAGACTCCACCATATACATTATCTTATTTAACCCCTTCCAAAGCCCTATTTAATATATAATATCTTCATTTAATGGATTTGAGAATTGATACGCAGAGAGGTTATGGAACTTTTTCCAGACCACACAGCATGGGAATGGACTTCAACCCCAGACAGTCTGAGTCTTGTGCTCTTAGCCAGGGATAGACAGAGGAAATTGAGCAAGTAGAAAGCAGTAGGGAATGAGGAATAAATATAAATAAGACAGGGATATAAAGCAAAGTCAGGAAGAGGATGAATATTACAATAACATGCAGTAGAAGGTCCGGTACACACGTATGCTGCAGGTGGGTCACAAATTTGGCTCCAAGCTTCTAGCCTCCAAACGCAGGTGGGAGCCTCCTCTGTCTTTCAGCTCACTCGCTGAGCAGGGCAGACAGCTCCTGGTGTTACTGTGATCAAACACAGGTGACGAGCAGTGTCCACTTCCCTAAGTCCTCTTGAGTGGCTTCTCAGGCAAGGTTTTCCTCAAATTGAGGGGCTCAGCTCTCTGAGCATCCTACTGCTGTAGTTTGGCAAAATTATTTTGCACTTGTAGTAAAAATGATATGTAATTCCCACTCAGAAAAGGGATGAGCATTACTTAGAATAATGATTTGAGGTGGCGCCTGGGTGGCTCAGTTGGTTGACCGACTGCCTTCGGCTCAGGTCATGATCCCGGAGATCTGGGATCGAGCCCCACATCGGGCTCCTTGCTCAGCGGGAAGCCTGCTTCTCCCTCCCTCACTCCCCTTGCTTGTGTTCCCTCTCTGTGTTTCTCTCTGTCAAATAAATAAAATCTTTAAAAAAAAATAAAAGAATAATGATTTGATATTGATGTGGGGTTGTAAATTCTGAGAAAGTTGCAACTTTAAGACTTAGCTTTCTATCCCCTTTCTGTGCCTAACAGCACCTAATCTAGAGTCCTGCTCACCACAAGTGATGAACAAAGGAGGACTGTGCTTAATAAATATGAATGTTAACGGAGGCTGATGGGAGTGATCCCACAACACCTACTTGTTACAAGAGGGAGGACCCATTTTCAGGGAAGCCCTCTGGGTCTTAAATGGCCTAGAGCTAATGACAGGCAGCATAGTACATGGAAAGAGCATGCAATTGAACCTCGGTGGTAGCTGTGTGGCCCTCAGCAAATCACTTAACCTCTCTGAGCCTCAGACTATAAAAATGAAACATGCCTTTCATACGAGAGGATGTTCTTTCTAATGCCTGGAATTTTGGTAGGTGGTCCATAAAATTTATGCACTCAATCATTCATTCTTTCAGAACATTCTTATTGGCCTCTGCTGTCAGGCAGGATTCACTGGGCCTCATCGTGGGACTACAATGGTGAACAGGACAGATTCCTTCCTCCCCTGTCTCTCTCTTCCGGGAGGATGGTAGTTCCTGCAGCAGATATTTAATAATAGAGTTGCTTTGAGGCACCTGGGTGGCTCAGTCTGTTAAGTGTTGGACTCTTGACTTTGGTTCAGAGGTCGTGGGATCCAGTCCCAGAGCTGTGCCAGGCTCTGCCCTCAGCCTAGAGTCTGCTTGAGATTTCTCGCTCCCTCTCCCTTTGCCCCTCCCCCTGCTCACACACACTCTGTCTCTCAAAATAAGTCAAGCTTGAAACAAATATTAGAGCTATCTCAAGTCCAAGTTGTCGAGGGAAGAGCAGGAAGTGGCTAGAAGACTGGGGAGCCCACACGGAGAAATGGCCTCCTGTTCAGTGCAGTCCCTGCCGCGTGGCGCCCCGGCCGATGTCAGGGATCACAGCCAGTGCTGCCCAAGCCTGGTCTCCACGGACTGTCCCTGTCCCACGCTGTGCACAGGTCCCCCGGGCTCAGCAGCACCGCGGGAAATGATTGCACCTCTCTCGCCGAGGTAGAGCAGAGCATTGCAGCACTCTAGGTCGGGATTTAAAAGGGGAGCGGGCATGGTTGATGTTGGCCTGTGCGCTCACAGCCAAACCCTCGGAACAGTGCGCTAATTATACACCCACTCTGCTCTTCTGGCTCTTTAGGGCGTTGCGTTTGCATTTTCCTCACCCTCAGGACCAGCATCTGCATGTCTTCAGTCTCTAGGGAAGTGTGTGTGTGTGTGTGTGTGTGTGTGTGTGTGTGTGTGTGTCACACACAGACATCATAAGCACAGAGGCTGCCCAATAAGCACTGAAAAAATTCCTTAGCAGGGATTCTCTCTTTGAATCCAGCACAGTCCTATAGCCCTAGCTCGCACCGCACTTATGAACGTGCACTTTAGATGGTTTTGTGCTTTGAGGCCCAGGTCCCGTTTGTCCATGTGTTGCAGTCCATGTAAGACTGGGTTGGCCCTGACAGCAGGGTCCGTGTCTCCCGGGTCAGACTGGAGGTACCCTGAAGGCAGGGGCTGTCTCTCCCAGCAGACAGGGGATCCTCGAAGGGCAAAGCTGTACCTCATACTTCAGGAGCCTCTGCTTTTGATGTGGGTGTCAGGCTGTGGGCCCAGAAAACAGCTCTGACCCCGTGATCATGAAGGAGCCTCAGCAGCCTCCTGGTGTGCGTTTCCCGAGGTGTCAGACTGACAGGTTCTCGAGCTGTCTTCATCTACTCCTTTTACCTGCTGAGAGTGGAAGTGTCATCCCATTACCTGCACACTTGGGAATACAAGAAAGGAAAGGAGAAAAATGGGAGTACAGAAAGGGGAAAGGGGTGTGGCATCCTCAGGTCAATGGATCATCTCACTACCTCCCTGGCACTTTGCCTGGACTCCACCAGGCAGCCCCGCCCCCCACCCCCCACCCTCTCCTGCGCAGGATCTAATAGGACAGGATATCTGGCATCATTCCCTGACTCCCCTCTTCATTCCTTAGCTAAAAAGCAAAGTAAAGCAACAAAATCACTCTTCTCATCGTGTGGCCAAGACATTCCTTTTTTCAGACTCCTCGTGGTTTTCACAAACCTAAAAGCTTGATGAGAGCAAAGATCATGCGTTCCTCATTTATTTTTCCTGCCCCCTACCCAGCACTTGCTAGGATGCCATGCCATGGTAGATACTTAATAAATGTTTTGTATAAATGAATGCATGTGATTTTCAGGAAGGACCAGGGATGAGTCTCCTCATTCTCCTGAGACCTCATTCTTCCCTGGCAAAAAAGTCTTAACTCAAAGTATTTGTACTCTTTGTTGGACAAAAGCTGTATTCTGGGGTCTTGGGGCTAGGGGGCAGTGTTCACCTATTGGTACAAGCTGGAGCAGTGTGTATGTGTGCGTGTGTGTTGATGATGACTGTACATTAATAAGCTCTGGCTACAGAGATTCTTCTAGAAGTCCGTTAAAACCACTTAGCTCATCTTTCCTAAGCAACCTGCTTCTCAAATATGCCTGTGAAATGTTATTCTGCATGTATGTGACTGAACAACCAGGCTTATCTGAAGATAAAAGTTTTTTTTTATCCAGTAAACTTTATTTATATATAACAACAGTACAAATTGTGTCCTTGTCTTGCAAAATAGGAGTGTTTCATATTTACAATAGGTACACAATAATATATTAGAATAACCAAAAAAACCCATTTTATTGTAACATTTTAAATACTTAATTTTCTTACAGTTTTTATTCCACAACACCTGTAAAAACAACAAAACCAGACAACTATCATTGTATTTTCTCAAAAATATATATAATACAGATTCCAGTGTGTCAAGAAGAGTGGGTTTGGGTGGTAGAAGCTGGGGGGAGATGCAGGTGGGCTCAGGTCCCTAGTTTCATGGTATAAAGAGCTTGTCCCTTATTCCTCAACACAGTTGCTAATGGGGGACCATATTCCATTATGCCCTCAACATGGAGGGCAAATAAAGCCAAAGTCAGGGCATTGGCTGAAATCCAAAGATGCCTCCCATCTTCCTTGAGGCTAGACAGGAGAAGCAGTTTGCACAGTAGAAGTCTGAAGGTGGAGCCCTCTTACAGTAAGGAGAGCAAGATAGGGCTGTCCACGAGAGGCCAAGAATCTCCAGTGTGCTTACTGGGCTGAGGCCTTGTTTGACAAGCCTGTCTTGATCAGTCAGCATCCAGGACATCCCTGATATCAAGTGTGAAACTCAAACTTAAATTTCATTCATGGTGTCGCTGAGCCCAGGGTGCTAAACTGCCCTCTTTGGGAAAACCAGGAGAGAGGCAAGGGACGGAGAACAGAGACTTTGGAGTTAGGAAGAGGATGCCGCAATTTTCTCCAAACCTGTTGTTGAGATAAGGCATCGAAGGTCCTGTACTTGATCTCCAAGTCTCCCTATGGGATCTGCTTCCACAGCCCTATAACTAGGAGGCTGTTTTGCATTTATTCATCACCCACTAGCCTCTGCCCCAAGAGTCTCAACTCTTTCCTGTCAGTGGCCAGACCTTAGGAGCCTCAAATGGAACAGTATGGCTGGGAAAAAACAGCCTTCTGGACGGCAGCTGCTGGCTCTGCATGCATCTGCTACAGGTTAATGGCGAGCCTGTGTGGCAACTGGGATGCACCTGGAGATTTATCCACCAGAGGCTTTCATACACACCCTATTTGTTCTGCCCAGATCATTTTTAGTCCAGCACACCTATCCATTGTTTCTGCTTCATGCTCAGTGGGGCCAGGGGCCTTGAACGCTATTTCTTGTCCTCATTCGGTGGAAATGAAGGAAGGTCAGGAGCTCAAGCAGCAGGGGACAAGCCACCAGTAGAGAGAGTGGCCGTGGAAGTGAGAGAGGCTCTCAATGTGGAAGGAATGTCCCCAGAGTAAGGTAAGGCAGATGGGTTGGTCTGCTTTCTTCCTTCGTCTGGCTCCCTTTCTGCAAAATTCATGCCTTCTGCAGGTGGTGGGGAGAACAGTGCCAACTGAGTTGGTGGCAGGAACCTGTAGCCTGGAGAATGTGAATTTGCTAGAAGGTCCTTCTTGGTCTTTATTTCGGTTTCTCAGCACCCAGAGAAGTCCCTAGCAGACAGCTGTGGCGCGTGAAGCCTCCCTGAATGGAAGAATGGAGCAACCAGTCCCCGCCCTTGAGTGAAGCTGATCTACCCTTTATGTGGCTGAACTCTGCAAGGAAGGGGAGCTCTCTGCAGTGGTGGGTCAGAGGCGATTTGAGAGATGTGCTGTGTGGGGGAGGGAGGAAGGCATGCACAGAAATACCTGACCCCCCCCACCAGACCCCATGCTGAGAACAGAGGTGGTAGCAGGCCAGGTGGGAGGGACCTGCCCCACCAAGATGGACGTCTTGTCCATCTTCATCTTGTTTATTAGCACCTTCTGTCTTGCCAAGCACATTTCTGGGGTCCTTTTCCAGCAAATTGTCTCATGTAGATTAATGAAACAAATTAAGCTGGACTGATTTTTGAGAGACACTTCCCTTCCTGTCTCCCTCCAAGATGGAAGGGCTTCATAGGGCGTAGGGGCTGTGACTTTTTCCTTACATGAGGTCAAAATATCTTCAAGTTGGATAATAGTGAGGAGAGAGGCCAGTGACTCCCTGTTCTCATTCTATTGGCATGAACTCCATTGGTTCTTGATGGCCCAAGGCTAAGAGTTGGTGAAGGAGGGACAAATGGGAAGCTGAAGAGGGAGCAAGGCTCGATAATCTTTCACCCTCATTGCCTGGTTTGAGTCTCACGGCGTTTTCCTTTCTTTGAATTCCTTCCTCAGAGATGCCCCTGTGCCACCTCCTTTGCCATCCCAACTTGCCCAGCATGCTCGTGGAATCCCGAGCAAAGTGGCCAAGCCATTCACCCCAGCTCTGGTCGCTCTCCTCTCCACTCTCCAGCTGGCCATCCCCCCAGCATTCTCTACACTCTCCAGAAGCTTTCAAGGAAGCAGCCCCAAACGGTCACCCAAAGCAGCTCCTGGGAGATGCTTCAGTAGATGTGTGCAGGCAAAAGTTGGTGAAATGCTTTTGAGATGGAGATGGAAGATCAAACTTCCTTTTACTTCCTGATGGAGCAAAACCTTGGATGCTGGTCTGCACAGCAGTATGATCATTCGGATCTCAGTAGTCATGTGAGGGTGCGTTGGGAATTTTCTGTGGCACCGAGGCCTCTGCTCACATTCCTCTTACCCGAATCTTCTCTCCTTTCATCGCCATTGATCACGGGCTCCGCGCTGATGAGCTTTGGGTGCTCAGAAGAGCAAACACTTTGGCTTAGTGAAGGCCAGTCATTAGTATTTCCTTCAGGCTATTAATAGGGCCCAGAGAAACTTTAGCAGAAGTGGATTATCAGAAGAAAGTGGCCCTGGCACGCCTGGCTGTGAATTATAGTGAAAAGAGCGAGTTTCCTGAGTATTTTGCTGAATGCTTTTCTCTTTCCCTTTGTCAGCTGCATTCAGGCGAAGAACTGGAGCTGAGGAGACGAGGCGATGTCTGCTGTGTGGTTAGCACAGCGATCCAGAGCTGCACTCCAGGGATGGAAGCCAGCCCTCAGAGCTCCCTCTCCCCCAGCCCTTTCCTGGGAATCCAGTGTGGTCAGCAGAGCCTTTGGAAATTGGAATTGTTTGGAGGTAAATCAGGGCACAGAGAAGCTGGGGCCCAGAGTTACGAAATGACCCTGGTCTGGTCTCTCCAGGGCTGGCTGGTCCAGTTCCCCAGCACCTTGAGAAGTAAAGGGGTGGGAAGGGGAAGATGGTTCTGTCCTGCCTGCCCCCTTCCCACCTCTTTACCTTTCTCTGGCCTTCCTTCTCCCTCCCTCTGATGCTGCTTATAGAGAAGTTGGAGCTACCTGCTTGGATCCTTGCCAGGATGGGAGGCCTGCAAACTATGAAGGCCGTGCCGGTCACCAAGGTCTCACTGCCAACAGAGCCACCCTCCTCTGGATGACTCCCACTGGCTTTCGTGGGGCCTCTGGGCCAGTGGGGAGTTTTGGTCTCTTTGTTTAGAAACTACACTCAGAAGCATTGGTCATCTAAGGTTTTAGGTATCAGAAGAGAGACAGAAAGAAGCAGCCCAGTGAGAAGCCATCCATTTGTCCTTCAAACTCACAAGGATGTGGGAGGCAGCAAGGGAGGCAGGAGACAGTAATGTGGGGATGCTACAGTCATTTCTACTGAACCAAGTGCTCAGATGAGCGATTGGGAGCTTCCACACATGCGCAGAGGGCTGGCTCCCCTCTGCAGGCACAAGAGAAGTATAGAAAGCAAGCATCACAATAAATACAGCCACTTCTTTACCCTAAGCTCTTTAAGTATTGCTTGCTGTAAACAGTGTTTGGTTTTTGCTTTCTCTTTAATTGCAAGAAACCACAGGCAGATTGGAGTGGAACCTAAAGCCAAACACGCACGTCCCCCGATCAGCAAGGGAATGGAAGCTTGGGGAGGCCTGGGCCACACACTCCAGGCCCTTCCCCCAGGAGGCCTGGTTTATGACAGTGACTGATGTAAGGCAAAGCTGCCCAGTGTCCTTGGGGAGGCCAGGCGTCTGGTCTGGCAGAGGCCCACCTCTCCCTCACTTCCGAGAGTAACTTTAGGGGAACCAAAGGGAAAAGTACCAAAGTTGAGCTCTTCATTTCTTGAGGGTTGAGATTAAATAAAAGAAAAACAAAGAAAAAACCATCCAGTAGCAAAAAGCATTGGTACCCTACAGACACAGATCTCCTCTCCCGAGATCAGTATATACATGGGTGTGGTCCATAAAGCTCCATTTCCCATCCACCAGGTCGAGCCCCTCGGCTCCACGGTTGGTATCAAGTTCAGTACGTGCCGTGGTCCCGGGCCTGCAGGGATGACTCCAGCCTGTCCTGGCCCCTATTTTTGCGGAGTGATTGGTGTGAATTTGTGTTCCTTCTCCTCTTCATGTTCTTGTCATTTCAAGGGAAAGCAAATGATCACTGCCCCTCCAATTCCTCTCCGCTTCTCTTTGTAGGCTTTTTCTGGCATTTGGAAATAGGAGTCATTCGAGGAAGAAAGGGAGGGCGGGGAGAAGGAATGGGGACTGACATCAGATTGAAACAGAAGTGGGACGGGATGAACAGGGAGGCTTTTTGTTTTGTTTTATTTCTGTCTTTTTTTCCCCCTTTTTCTTAAAAAAAATTAAATAAAGTTCTCATTATTTCCCCAATATACATCAAATGAGTTTTCATGCAAAGCAGCAGTCACAGAGGCAGAACTGTTCACCAGTTCGTGCCTCTCGGCTTGAAGAGCCAACCTTCTCTGCGTCCCCTGCCTCACTCTGTGGTTCGCTGTGGGGGGACGATGCCCACGGTCTCTCCTGGCAGGAGCCGCGGGGACGGGCCGTGGCTGGCGTGTGGGGGAGGGGCCCTCCCCTCTCCCCGGATGGGGTCTCAGAGGACAGCAAGCTCTGGGGTCTGATCCCCTTCCCTTGTCCTTCCTTCTGAGACTCCCAGTGCGACAGCTTTCACAGGCCCCTCTTCCTGGGAGCATGAGGCCCCATCTCTCAGCTCTCGATGGACATAGCACTTATGAGCTGTTCCACCTTGTAGGCCAGCCGCTGTCGTCGGGCCTGCTCGTCCTGCTCCAGGGCCCCGATGAGCTGGGGAGCAAAAACAAAGGTGGGGAAGACCTTAGGACTCAGTTTCAGCTGAGGAAGCCATCGGCTGAACCCTTCATCCCTCTCCCTGCCTTGCCACTCTGCCCTAATGAACATAACCTGACAGTCTATAAATGGTTAACTGAATGTATGGTTGTATGCATGTGCGTGTCTTCATGTACGCACATATACGTATGTGTCTTAAAACAATGTGTTTAAAGCCATATTCGGCATATCCAACAAAGTGCTATGTAAATATTAGCTATCATCATCCTCATCCTCATTATTATTGCTACTAACACTAAGTTCAAGGGCAATGCCAGTGCGTGCCTTGAAAGTTCTCTGGAGCTGTCCTATGCGACCTCTGCCCATGTTAAGGTCCACCTGCCTACCTGAAATGTAACTGACAACATCTGCCCAAGTGCAAAGAAGATTCTGATTCATTGTTTAAGAGAGGATGAAATTAACTGTTTGACTCTTTGAAAGAAACAACAATTACATTATTCAAAGTGTTATTTATTGTATTAACAACGAGTTAAAGACAATGGAATGTGTAAGAAAGCCTGGGATGAACGGAGAGGAGAGGCTGCCTTCTAAGTGAATGGGAATGAATTTTGAGCTCGCGCATTTTTGACTCCATGACTATGTTGTCTAAATTACCCTCTGCTGCTGTCACCCAAGCGCTGAGCCAGCGTTCTGGGCTGCGTGCGGCTCTCTGTCCCCTCCCAGGTCCCACCTTACCTCTTCGCTGTACTTGCTGACGTAGGAGTAGATCTCATTGAGGGCACTCAACATATTGAACTCCACCGCGTGCAGGCGGGACTGCTCTGCCAGATAGGCATTCATGTCCTGGTCACTGATGGCGGGGAGCTTGGCGATGTCTGCGTAGTATCTGCCATAGAGAGGACAGGCTCCTTAGCACCCATTCACCTACAGGACTCTGACCTCAGGCCCCTGAGAGCACCAGATGTCCCCAGTTGCTCCTCTTCCTTATTTCTTTTCTGATAGGTCTTCTTTTGGCTCCCTGCCTGCAGCTGAGGTTGAGGCCTGGAGACTGGGGCTCACAGGCCAGACTCTATCCAGCCGGGAGCTTCCATTGAGCCCCCCCACCTCCCAGAATGTTTAAAAGCCCAGACTCTGACCAGACTCTGACTGGACTCCTCATCCACACCTGCTGGCTGTGTGACCTTGGGCAAGTTACTTAGCCTCTCTGTACCTCAGTCTCCTCATCAGTAAAATGGGGATTGGATATTTTAATGAGATGATAGATAGAAAAAATATTTATCACAGCATGTGCTCAATAAAGATAATCAGAATGTTAATGATCTGACCTCCAAGGGCACACACTTCCCCTTCTCCCTCCAGCAGGAGTTTGGATGAGGGGAAAGGATAGGAACATGAGATCCAAAGTTACCACCAATACATATGGCTGTGAGTTGTGAGTACTCAGTCAGCAAGGCCCCTGGGATGGGGGGTAGTGCAGACAGACAGGGGGTGTGGGCCTGTCTCAGGGCGGGGACGGGGGAGGGCCACTGACCTCTCTACCCAGCTCTTATAGCTGGGGATGTCCTTGGCGTAGAGCAGCTTGTTGGAGGGGGAATCTTTGCCCAGCCGGTGCTCTGATGTAGAGCAAGAGTCCATGAAGGTCTGGGCCACCACAGACAGACAGGCGTCCGTGATGCTGCCCTTGTGGATGTCAAACACAAACTGGGGGTTCTTGATCACATTCACCCAGAAACGCAGGGGGAGGCTGCAGAAAAAGGCAGAGCAAACCTTGAGAGCTGAACCTCAGCCGCACCTGCTGCTGTCCACGAACATTCCTCTCCTCTCTCTACAAGGAAATATTCTATCCCCCAAGGGCAAGGGAAGGAAATCACAGAGAGCTGCTCCAGCCAGGGCTGTGAATAGCTAGTTGAAGTTGTTCCTGCAAGGACCTTGGGAGCAAAAGAGGGGCAAGACTGTACCCTAACTGGGTGCTGACCCTGAGCCTTAACCACGAAGGATAGATGTGGCTGGGTTCTGTTCCCTCCCGGCAGCTTTCCCCAAAGGCCTCCATGACCCCAGAGAAGCCGACAAACAGAGGGACAGAGAACTGAGTGATTTTCTCAGAGCTTCACACAAAGCCACCGGACTCCTAGAGCCCTTTGCAATGCCCGTGGCCATTGTCCTGAAGGAGGCAGCCTGCAGGCCCAGGCGCTGCCTGGGAACCCATACAAAGGGCTCCACCTGTGTTTCCCGCCCAGCCTGGCCCCGGGCACTGCTTCCCAGGGCAGGCTAGGGTTGGCTGGGGCTGAGTGGTGGGGGCCCCTGGGGCAGCTCTTTCAGGGCTCTCCCCAGGGCTCTCTCTTCTCTGGGCAGGGGCAGAGGAGAGGGGACCATTGTTGGCCTGCTGGGAATGAACTCACTGTAGCTCTGAGTTTTTCCCAGATCAGTCATTAGGAGTGTTCCTTCCTGCAACTTGGGAATTTATAATCAGAGCAGAACGGGTTTTCTCCGCTTCTGAGGCCATAAGGAAGATCAGTCCATTTATGCCCCTTCAAAATAAGAACAGCTGCTGTTTCTGTGACTTTTCCAGCTTGGCCTTCTCTTCCAGCTGCCTTCAGGGCCTTAACTCCTGGGCTTCTCTGTGCAGGGATCTTTGCCCTGGCTTATCCTCCTGGCCTGAGATGACATTCCAGAAACCCAGCCTACCTCTCATCACCTTTCCTTCTCCATCTTCTCTTGACCCTCAAGAACCCCAAACATTCCCAAATATCTCAATCACACCAAATCTTAGGAAGATCCACTTTGCCCATTCCAAGTTCTTCTAGGATGGTTTCTGCTTATCTTCCACAGGAGAACAGGATGGCTCTTTCCTGGAGCTGGGGAGGAGCTGCCTGGGCTGAGAAGTGACTCATCTCTCCCACCCTCCCATCCTCTGGCAGCTTTGAGGAACTTCTAATATTCTTTCCTTGTACATTAGCTATTTGAGTTCTGGGGAAGGGGACTCTTCCTGCCACAACTCCAGGGTATAGGGCATTTCTATGACCTGGGCCTAGCTGGCAAGAGAAGGCAGTGAGATGGGGATGAGCCAGAACTTTCTCTTCATTTCCCCACGCTTACACACTTCCAGCACTGGGATGGGGAGTCTTCCAAAGCAAAGGAGACCACCATGGGGCCCTGCCCCTGAGAATGCAGCCAGAAGGTCCGTCCCGGTGAAGTGCGCTGTAAGCTCCTCTCGCGCCCACAGAATCCCCTAACTTCACTACCCCGTGATCAAAGCCACAGACTCCAGAAGGACAGCAACCACAGCGTCTTGAAGAAAGGATTATGTGGGTTTGGGTTGGGTTTTTCCAAAGTGTTTTGCTGGTTGCTAGGATTTTTGATTCCCAAATAACAGCCGGGGCCCATCTGTGTCGGCTCTGTTTTCTGAGGAGATGGCTGACTCCAGACAGCTGTATGGGCTGTCTGCCCAACCCAAATGCCTGGACCTCCTCTCTCCCCTCTCTCGGCTCTTTCCTGGAGCAAAGGTTTTTGACTCTGGCTCTAGGCCAGGCCCTGTCTGACCTGAAAGCCAGTCTTCAGCTCGGTCTGTGGTCTAGATCTGAAACCCAGGAGAGAAGAATAGTCGGCTACGGTTCTGTGGGAGCCCCCTCTCCCACTGCTGTGTGTGGCTGCGGGGGTTACCTTAGGGAAGACGGTCATGCTTACAGGACATAACCCACCTGCTGCTTCCCAAAACCCATGGCACTGGTGGTCATAACTTGGCCTTCAGGGGTCAGGTTTGCCATGACACCCCCCTGGTTGGTGGATGAGCAATCTCTCTCCCCAGGGGTCTACATTGGGGTCAGGGTTTCCCCATCTCAGGAGGAGGTGCGTCAGCTCTGCCCTGCCCGGAATGCCTGACACTGCCTAGCCTCACAGCTCAGCAACGAGGTCTCCAGTGCGGCCCTTTAGGTTCCTCCAGCAACCCTTCCTGAGAACCAGAGGTCTCAGAGTCAGGGAGGAAGCGCTGCCTCAGAAAGGTTCTCGACCCGAAAGCACAGAGCTCAAGCTTGTGTCCTGGTGCTGGGCCCTGGGCCAGGCCGGCCCCACCTGGTATGCGCAGCCCAGGGACCACATAGGCTCTGTGGGGTATATGCACGCTCTTTGCTCTGGGAACCTGAGATTACCCAGCCATTGCGGAGTACGGGGCTCCTGCCGGCCCCTCCTGCCACAGCTTGTGGCCTCTTCAGGCCGTAGGCCCCCTGAGCTCCCCAAGGGGTTACCAGTTGCTTTTCCAGGTGTGCCGCACATCTGTGTCGTGGATGCTGTGTCTGTCGGCTTGCTCATCCAGGAAGTCAAACATGTACTTGATTGCCAGGGGTAGAGCGCTGCCCCGGTGCACCGTGCTGAACAAGGTCTCAAACAAGTCGTCCACGAACTTCTGCAGGGTGCCCTGGGGGAGGGATGTGCAGGGGGAGCGAGAGTAAGGGGGAGGGTGGGGGAAAGTGGGGGTGAGGTAGCAGACGGGCAGACCAGATGGTGCCTTGGACCCTGCCTTGGAAATCTGTCTGTGGCGCCAGGCTGTGCAGACAGCGTGGTGGGGGTGGGGAGGGGGCCGCTGGGTGTCGGGGAGATGGGAAGGACTGAGGAGGCTGCAGATTCCTGGGAAGGCTCCTCCAATGTGCAGCCACGTGTCCCATCTATGCTTGTGTCCGTGCCCGGTGGGAATGCGCTCGGGGTGCTGGGCAAGAAGACAGTGAGGGCTCCAGGCCCCCGTCTGCCCACAGGGACTGGTGGGCACGTGCTGGGATGACAGGGTGTCTGAAGAACAAGCTGGAGGACTATGAACCTCCTGGCAGGACTGCAGAGGGTCTTACTAAAAGGTGTGAAGAGGTGTGCCGTATTTGTGGCCTGGGTGCTGCAGGTGAAATGTCCAGGGCCAAGAGTACCCAGGCCCAAGCCCCAACCGACCTACATGGCTTTGGAGGCTTTCTGAGCAGGGACATGGCTGGGCTTGGGTACTCCAGTTTACAGGTTCAAGGGACACCTCTGAAAGTTAGGGAAATGCCCAACCTTTTCTGGTGGCTCTGTTGGTTTCTTCTTAGCATATTAGCAAAAGCAAAATTTGAAACATATGGTCTGAGGGTATTTCTATGTCCCTTTTGGGAGCAAGTCAGAGCTGTAATCTGGGTGCCACTGTGTGAGAATTTTAGCAGCATTTCTGTGGAGTCAGTGGGGGAGAGGATTCGAAATCTGACCCATGCTAGCAAATACGGGCCATATGACTGCCACACTTACAGGCATAATTTTCTCTGCCCCGGAAGCTGGAAGACAACTTTAGATCATGGCTTCCAGTACTGTGGCTCCCTCACCCCCATCAGCATGTGGGGGCCGATGGGATGGGACAGGGAAGGGGGAACCTTCTCTCTGAATCCTGGCAGGACCTGGCCTTTGTGTTTTCCCTTCCACTGTGACCAGAAAGTGGGGAGGAAAGGCAGTGTTGGTGGAGGCTGGCCAATCTGTCTAGCTAACATCAATAAGAAAACCCCAACATTTTCCTAAAAGGTACAGGAACCTGGAGATGAGAGCGGCTCCTCTGAAGAGTAATGATGGGCTTGAGGGATGGGCCAGGGGCAGTGACACTACTGCAGTGTTTGCCGAAGGGCAGAGAACAACAGTGGCCCGATCCTCTGGAAAGCCTGCTCTGGGACGTGGACCTGTTCGTCTCAATGGGTCCCCTAGAAGGACAGACTCCATGACATCCTTACACTGGGGGTGGGGGCGGACGGTGGGCAGGATGTGCCCCTCTGAGGAACACCCCCCACCCCGGGCTGGGCAGAGAGGAGTTACCTTGGTGGCCAGTAGCCGGGTCAAGTAGATCTCAGACACCATCTTGCTGCCCCGGTCACCCTCCTTCTGGTCCCCATGGTCATGGTTTTTCACAAGATGCCACACCTTAACCCCACTCTCCAGGTCTGGGGTGATCATGGGGGCTCGAGACCGCAGGCTGTCGGGGCTGCCTGTGTACCTGAAGGAGGAGTCTGAGGAGAAGGGGGCAGTGGAGGCTCGTAAGGCACTGATTTCACCATCCTTGTTTGTAGAATCCTCCTAGAGTCCTTGCCAGCCTAGTGCACTCACTCAGAATAAACCAATTTCAGAAGGGGACCCTTGGGACCTCATATTTGGTGGGTTATCTGGGGATCCTTGGTTGGCATGAGGACAGAGAAGCCTGAGCCTTTTCTTTAAAAAGAAGATTTAGAAATTCTCTGAGCTGGAGAAACACTTGAGGATATGGGAACCGCCCCCCCCACCCCATCCCCTGATGCTTCCACAGCAAAGAATAATCAATAGGTAAAATGTCAATGGAATATTTTCATAGGGGCTTTGATGAAAAATCTGGGTGCCTAGAAGCTGTGAGCTGTAATGCCCCCTCTTGGGAGTTAGTGGGTCCTTCTTACTTGGGCCTAGGATATGGACTTGCCTAAGCCATTTTTGGAGAGACTGGGCCCAGTCCTGAGGTGTCCTTTAGCTGGACAGCCCAAAGCCTTACCGCATACACAAAAGCAGAGGAAATGGAGCAAGAGAGAGTGAAGCATGCTGCCCGGCGGGCACTGGGGCCCCTTGGAGCCTCAGGGGTGGGTAGGCTAGGATGGCCCATCTACTGCCCCAATTGGAACACTTCTGAGAGTAAAGCCGGGGGAGGAGGGGCGGATATTAATAACTCAGCCAGAACAACAGGTATAAACAGGGTCTGGCAATTAGGACCCCCATCCATGTGCCTCCCTGATTCTGGGCCCCTCGAACTCCTTCACGGCTCCCACAGCTCTGCGGTCACAGCCGCTCCAGGAACAACTGCACTTGGGAGGAGGGAAGCAAATGCACAAACGTCCTTTATTGGTGGAGGGCAGCTGCAAGGGCTGCCTGCTGTCTTGAGGGCTGGTGAGGGGTCCCAGGCAGGCCATGGAAGCTGCCTCCATGTTGCCCAGGCTACCTTCCTGGTCCTCACCATATCTGCTGATAGAGGTCCGGGAGATGCTGGCAGAGGCTGGGATGTTGTAGGAGGAGGTCTGTTTGGGAACCAGAGCCACCACCGATCTGTCTGACACCTGAGAAGGGTACAAAAGGTATAGTTGGGTGAACCAGGCAATGGAAGCATCAAATATTCCAGAAGGTAATGACACAGAGGTGGGGTAAAGCACAAGGAGTTCAGGAATGCTAAAAATAAAAAGGTTGCTACTCCCTGATATGTCCAATATGGTAGTTATTGGCCATCTGTGCTGATCACGCACTTGAAATCCAGTCAGTCTGAACAGAGATATGTTGTCAGGATCTGAACTACAAACTACTCACTATAATACAAACCATTATGTTATAAATACCTAATACACACTGGGTTTCAATGACTTAGCATGGATAGAATAACACAAACTATCTTATTCATAATTTTTCTGTTGATTCCATGTTGAAATAATAATTATTTTAGAACCAACGAGGTGAGATAAAATATATTGTTAACACTGATTTCATTGGTTTATTTTTACTTTTTAAATATGGCTGGTAACAATTTGAAGTTACACGTGTGACTTGCATCATCTTTTTACCACAGCCTGGGCTAGACCAGCCTCCCCTCAACCCTGTGGGATCGTGCGACTATTCCCATTTTACAGGTGAGGAAACTGAAGCAGAGAGGAACCATCTTCAAGGTCACAGAGAGACCACGCGGAGCCGCCGGAAACTGAAGCCAGGCCCCCCAGGCTCTGGAACACATGTTCTCCTCATCATATCCTAATTTGGGATTTTCTTTCAAGTCACACTGGTCTGAAGCCCATTTTCCCTTTTGGCATGGATTTCTTTCTGGCCTGGGTCCTATACTGCTGGGGCCACCTTGAGGAGTTTCTCCAACAGGGTGGCTGCTCTTGGGGAGTCAGAGGGAAAGATGGCACAAGGCCCCGTCCTCTGTGAGGTGCCCAGGCTCAGCACCCAGTCTGGAGGGAGAGGGCTGATAAATGAGGAGCCATATTGAAGACATTTGGGGCCATTTTGATTTAAGATTACCCTCCATCCAATAAAAACGAAGAATCCCCAGAATTGTGGCGATCCAATTAAACCCCTAACGCAGAGGGAATAAAACAGCTATAATAATGTTATGGGCCATAAAACATTCCTATTAAACCATTTTTTATTTTAACAATTTTTATGAACTTTATAAGTTTGATTTATAGCTGCACCAGTCGTAAAACCATCTTTCTGGGTCTTAAATTGTCAGTCCCTCTCTCCCACCAAAAAAGAATTAAATGTGGGGAAGTCAAACTATAAATGAACATTAGTGCTAACGAGATTCCCTGATAGCCAGTTTTAGTAGTGGTGTTTAATTTTACCCTCCCTATAAATCTGCGGGAGCCCAGGAAGTTTTTTAACATCTCTTTGTTAATTAAGATTATGCAGATTTTCTCCTGTAGGGGCTTCCAGGACCTCTGACTCCAAGGAGAGTCACCAGGGCAGTGCTTTCACTTGGTGGCAGAAAGCTGCAGGGCGCTGGGCTCTTGCGGGGGCCTGGAGCAGGCCCAGGCTCCATCAGCCGCATCTGTGGTTCCCTGGACCGCCAGTGGTCCAAGCTGGAACTGAGCGGGGGACCGCTACACCTCTGTCTTTCAGGAACTCTCCTTGCCAGTGACAGCCAAGAAATGATACTCTGAAAGCCTGGAAGGAGCAGGGAAGGATACTCCCAGGAAGGACAGATTACATTCTTCATGCACAGTTTGTTGTCACCTGGAGGGTTCCCAAGGTGACTCAAATGACCGCAGTTCAACCCAATTCCAGGTCTTGTCGTGAAGTCTCTCTCTTGTTCAGTCCTAGCCTTTCTTTTTCTTGACTGATCAGCGATGCAAATCCATGGTCAGGCTGCTTGGCTGGGTCTGACCTTGGCTCTGCCTCCAGCTAGGTGACCTTAGGGAAATCAGTTAACTTCTCCGTGTCTCTGCTGTCTCCTTTGTCTATGGGGACAATAATGGCATCTAGGTTTGTTGCGAGGCTCAAAGGAGTCAGGACACAGCGCCTTGCACCCAGTGGGCACTCGGTAAGTGCTGATATTAGTGCTGTTATTATGAGACTCATCATCATCATCACTGTCCCCCAAAGGGAACAATAATCCCTGTTGTTCCTTGTCACTCAGGGCTGGCATGTGGGAAGTACCTTGCACTCGGGAAAGCTCAGTAAATATTTGAGGAATGAATGAATACATGAATGAGAAATGACACTTGGGAATTGAAAGTGCTTTGTATGATGAGTACTGTAAGAACAGAATATTCCAGTCTGATTGGGAGCCTTAGGAAGGACAGCCCGTAAGAAACGTTAGGGTATCACAGAAAAGAAAGGCCTCCCTCCTGCCCTAGAGAAACTTCCGATTCAAAGGCACAATGCTATTCTCTTTTGTGCTTGCTTCTTTAGCTCAGACTGGTTCATTACAAGTGCTCTCCAGGATGCCCTAAGCCCCCCTGTGAGGGGGTGGGGTGAAATCAACAAGGAGGGGCTCCAATACCCTGGGAGCCAGTCTACACCCCACGGAGCTCACCTGCTATTTCTAATTCTTCCCACCACCTTCGCAAGCCAGACGCCACCTTGCAGATGAGGACCCCAAGGTTGTGAGAGGTCAAAGTCACCCCACCATTGAGTGGAGAAGCAGGGGTTCAAACACGGCTAGGTGCAGTCAGGGTTATGGCCAGAGAGGGCGATGGAGCCTGGAGACGGGCATTTCTGGGGCTCGCTCAGTGCTGCCCACCCCCAGCTTCCTCTGTGCCTCCCAGAGCCTCCCAGGCAGCATCTACGGGCCTTCAGGATGTCCAGCGCCCTGGTCCCTGGCAACTCCATGCTCGCCAGTCTGGTCTGCCAGTCCCTCTAACCCCCACCCCTCGGGAGGCCAGATAGAGGAGGATTTTACCAATCAGGCAATCCCATAGGGTCTGCAGCCGGAGGCGCTTCTTCTGGTTGGTTTAATTTCCCCCGGTGTCTCTCATTTCTTGCTTCTATTTTAGTATTTTTCCAAATCAGCCTACCTGTGCTTAATCTTACAAAGACCCCCAAACACGAGTAGTCACCTTGGGAAGGAAGAGGAGGTGTGAACAGATCCCTCCTGGATCTTTTGTTCTTTTGCCGTAACTCTTTCTTTTTTCTTTTTTTTTTGACTATTCATTCCATGCATCTACCTGATGTACTGAACACTTTGTCTCCTGTACTGAATCTATTCCACACAACTTTACGGGGTGGGGATCACTTTGGACTCCATTTTATAGATGAGAAGGGAGAGAACGTGAGTAATTTCTTCAAGGACATCATCTAGTACGTGGCACAATGTAAGAACTCAAGATCAGTGTATCTACTCCCTTGCTCAATGGCAGGTGATTAGCAGAAGCTGTGTTGATAAGGTGCTGAGAACAAAAAGCCACAGATCACAAAGGCTGGTGTCCTTATGGAGGACAGCACCAGATGTAATTTTTCTGCAGAAATGGTAGTACACAGGAGAGAAATGTCTCACCTTACCCAGACCAGTTAAGTCAATTTCTTGGGGTGCAGTCTAGGCACTCTTGGGTTTTCTTTTTTTTTTTTTTAATATTTTATTTATTTATCTGACAGAAAGAGCACGAGTAGGCAGAGCAGTAGGCAGAAGGAGAGGAGAGCCAGATGAGGGGCTCATGCCAGAACCCTGGGTTCCTAACCTCAGCCAGTGGCAGATGCTTAACCGA
Organism: Spilogale gracilis; assembly: GCA_004023965.1. Lineage (NCBI taxonomy): Eukaryota > Metazoa > Chordata > Mammalia > Carnivora > Mephitidae > Spilogale > Spilogale gracilis. The sequence continues at coordinate 89,686 of PITA01006367.1, forward strand.
CTAAGCCACCCAGGAGCCCTGTGGGCACTCATACTTTTAACAAGTGTCCTAGTGATTCTGATGGGTAACTACAGCTGAGGATCTCTGATTTAGATTCAGAGGGAGGAAGAAAGGGGAGATGGTTTCCCAGGGCCTGAGAGCAAACTCTGGAGTAAAGGGAACATTCCAGAGAGTCAAAGGTTGTGGTGGACAGCCCCTGCCCTCACCTGATAATGCATCAGCGTGTTCAGCCGCTTCCAGTCACCCTCGATCTTGGTGGTGATGTCCTCGTCTTGCAGCACGACCCGGGCGATCCGGCCTTGACGCCACTCTAGGTGGAGGGGGTGGGGCAGGTAGCAGTGTGAGTGGGCTGGGAGCTGGGAGCTAGGGTCACCTAGTCCTGCCTCCCCTAGGGACCTGGGCACCCCAGCTCCAAGCTGGTGCCACCCATAGTGCTTAGAGATGTCAAATGCTCCACGGGGCTGAGAGGGCTGGGGAGAAGTGTGGGCAGGCAGTGTCCCTGGAGAAGTACTCCCTGTGCTCCCTCACCTGGGCAGGACCTAGTCACGCCCTCAGGAGGGGCCTGGGCAGGACAGGCCTTCCCATTTTCTCATCCTGTCCCATTGCCCCAATGCCCCGCCAAAATCCACTTCCTGACCCCTTGATCCCCCATACTTCAAGGCCAGGCCTCCTACCCAAGTCCATGTCAACAGCCCTCGGCCTCTGGGAGTAGGGCACATTCTTATAGACGGCATCGAGGATCTTCTCCTTGACCTGCGTGATGGTGTCACAGTTTAACACCTTCACTGGGATCTCTGGACTGTTCTCATTGTCAGGGTTGACGCAGTTCAGGATCTGCAAAGATGATAGTGCGGGAACAGGATGGGAGCTCAAGGGGCAGCTTGAGGGAGAGGGAGCAAGGCCCTGGAATCCTTTCTTTCCAAGGCTTACCCCTCTTACAGGAGAACTGTGTGTGCCTCAGTTTCTCTTGCCTTCCTGCCATCTGCCAAATGACAACCTGAGTCATGTCTACCCTTCTAAAAGAACTGAGACTCCGCTTTCTAGCTCCTGGTCGGCTTGGGGTCAACTGTGATGCAGGAACCAGGTGTCCTAGGGATTTGGAGATGGTTCGAGTGTATCAGGGGCTGACCACCCACCTCCTAAAGCCTCTATACCAGGAACTAGCAAATTCATCTTCTTCTCCGTAATGCTAATTTCCCCATCCCTAAAGGTGGGTGGTCTGCCTCTGGCCAATCATGTAGGGTAAACTGAGGCAGACAGGGCTCTTTGGGCCCACCCAAGGAGATGGGGAGGGGAGGGGGAATCCAGGCATGTCTGCCCTGCTCCTGGAACATTTTAGCATGGCCCCTAGACTTGCTCCTAGGCTGTTTCCCAGACTTTTTGATGATCACTCAGATTAGCTTTGTGCTCTGATGGCAGAGTACCCAGCAGAGGCAGATCTGCCGTGTCCCGAGTTCCCGGCCTCCTCACCAGGGTCTTGTACTCGATCTGCTGCCGGATGAGCTTGTCTTCACTCAGGGAGTAGCGGGCCTCACCCGTGATGGCGTCGATGGGGCCCTTCTCCATCTGTTGCTTGATGGCACAGTAGAGCATGAAGAGCGGCTCCCCCGCGCACTCCTGTGGGCACAGGCAGGGCGCCGGGTGTGGGGTGCAACCGTCTCCTCCTCTCCCTCTCCTGGCCATGCTCCTAGGACCGCCTTGCTTTGGAGCACCCCAGCCAGGCAGGCTGCTATTCCTGAAGCTTCCCCGTGCAGTTCAGATGGCCAGCCTAGGAATGGCAACCCCTGATCTTGCTCTCAACGCTAGGCCTAGCTCAGCTCCACTCTCACCTTCAGGAACTTGTGCAGGAGGAAGGCAAACCAGTTGGTCAGCATCTTCTCAGCCACAGATTCTGTCCTGGGGAGAGAGAAGGGGTGTGAGGAGCAGTCCTTTATGGAGGGGTCTTGGAGAGGGGGTCTGGCTTGCATGCATTGTGGCATCAAAAGGGCACAGAGCTCAGACCCAGGACACCACAGCTGAAAGTGTGACCTTGGGCCAAGGCTTCTTCTTTCTGGGCCTCAATTCCCTGTAGAAGTGGAGTGGTGCTCTTAGGTCTGCAGATGAAGGTGCCAAGTACCCCATTTCCACAGGGCTATCAATTCATAGTTCTCCCTATGTCCTGCTGGCCTCAGGATGAGAAACAGAGTTTCTCTGTCCGTTTGGGATTCCTTGCACGCCTGAATACTCCATTTCCATACCTGGGAGTTCCCAGGTATGTGCCTCTCCAACCTCTCCGAATCAGACTGCTTGAATTCCAATCCTGACTTTGCCACATACTGGCTGTGGGACTTTGGGCAAGTCATTTCACCTCTCTGGGTTCATTTTCCCCATCTCTTAATTGAGACAATGACAATAGTGTCTATCCCACAGGGCTATTGTCAGGATTGGATGAGTTAACATGTGTAAAAGACTAAAAATAGCATCTGACCCCCACTAAGCACTATTCTGTAAGTCCTGGCTGCCAGTCTTGCAGTGGGTCCCCATGCTCAGGTGAAGAGCAGGAGGTGCGAGTGTTTAGCAGACAGGGAATCTGCTTCTGCTAACAGGAGCCTCCCACCCCCTACCCTGGGCTGCAAATCTGGGGACTCAGGAAGGAACAAAGCCACTGTGACAGACCCTCAGTGATGGGGATGCCGAGGGGTATTTTAACACCCCGCACGTGGTGCAAATTATACCCTCTGGTTGCAGTAACTCCCAGGCATTTGCCAGGGCTGCTCAACAGTCTGGGCCTGGAGGAGAGTGACAATGGGAGAAGAAATTGTAGCTTTGTCCCCTGGCCCCTCCCAGCACTCTCTCCCTGCATTGTGCCTGAGATTAGCTCTAATTTAAATACAACAGTTCTTAATGAGAGTTTCTAATGCTCAGATTGGCAGGATGGGGGCTCAGTACTCATGAAACAAAGACATTCTTCCTCCCTCCTCACCCCACGTGGGGTCTGGAAGCAGGAGACCTCCCTGGCAAGGAGCAGGCTAAATAGAGAGGCAGAGAAATGGAGGAGGCGTCTTCCAACCCCTGGTGCCAGAGGCACTCAGGAGCTCCACTCCACTCCCTGGGGCCTATCCAGGGAGGCTGCATTCAGGGAAGGGAGGCCAAGGTCTCCAGCCCTCTCTCCTGACAGAAAAACTAGGGAGGGGGCATGTGGTGGCCGCTGGTGATTTGGAGCCTGGAAACTGGGTGTAGAAGGGAGAGGCTGCCCCCACTCTCCAGCCCGTGCTGCCCACCAGAACCTTCTGTGACGAAGGAAACGTTCTCCAAGTGCGCTGTCCAGTATGGTGGCCGGCAAGTGGAGACGGAGCACCCAGGGGTGGCCAGCAGCACGGAAGAACTGAACGTTGCGTTTTCTCTCATTTTAGTTCATAGCCACATGTGGTTACCATGCGGACAGGTGGGAGGGACGAAGGGAGGCAGTGTTACTGCTGCCACTGCATCCCTGCGGATGCCCAAGAGTGGAGGGGCCGTGTCACAGGCTCGGGGGCACAGCCTTAGGGTGGCGGGGCTGAGCTTCAAGCCAGCTCTGAGCCCAGGGCCGTGCTCCTGCGTGTTGCTTAGCAGTGGACACGGCCGCCTGGGGCCCCCAGAGAGACCAGCTCGGCACCACCGGACCCGCAGACACAGGCCATGGCACGTGGGGTTGTGTCTAGGGGTGCAGAGTGTCTGGGGGTGCAGAGCCCCTGGCGCTGGTCCAGCGATGCCCCGCCTGCGTGTGCGTGCCCGTGGGGACACCTGCTGCCCTCCCTGCCCCCTGCCGCAGGGCCCACCTCCGGAGCAGCAGCTTGGGGTGGTTCTTGTTCTCCAGATTCTTCTCGATGAGATCAGAGAGCAGCTGCTTGAGGACGTCGGTGGCGTACTCCAGGCGGCCCTGCAGGCCTGTCATGATGAGTGAGGCCACATTGCCACGGTCGCGCATGGAGAAGCTTCGCTGGAGCTCCAGGGTACGGATGAAGGTCAGCAGGAACACCTTGTTGTTGATGAGCTGGGCGAAGAGCTTCAGGGCCTTCTCCACGTGCTGCTGCCCGTTCCCCTGTACCTGGGTGGACAGGATGGGCGTGCTCTCAGGGGACAGCCTCCACCTCCCCGCTGGGGTTAGGGCAACAGGGTTCTCCAACCCGCCGGGGGGTAAGAAGGCTGGTCACTGAAGTCTCCAGTCTGCTCCCCTATCCACTGGGTTGAGGGGGCTGGCTCCAGGCAGAGCCCTCTGAGGGGATGCCGACCATCTAATATTTCCCGGGATTCAGTAAGAGATACTCCATTAGACTTGCTTGGTTTACAAGTTTCCCTTTAATCCTCTCTGCCCTGATTTATTATCTTTGGTAAAACAAACTAATACATGAAGAAACAAACCTCACAGAATCACATCTTTCTATAAGCCACCTTAAATCCATTTGAGAATGTGGCAGAATCTTAGTTAATTAATTTAGTCATTAATTAAAAAAGTGACAATGAGCCTTCCCCCGGAATCATCCTGCATGCCCCCCTTGGACGTGATCATGCCGTGATGCTGCTCCTGGCTGTTTCTCCTCATCACTCCAGACCTTCCTGTGCGCTGCTGGGCCCCCGCTGCACGTCCCTGGACACCCAGGCTCTGCGCTCTTTCTGGGTGGCTTGGGGAGGGTGGCCCACATTACCTCCAGCTCCCGCAGCACAGGATGGTCCTCGATGCCAGGGAATAGGACTCGCATAGCGTAGGTCCGATAATCCAGGTAAGGGATTCCCGAGCGGTCCAGGTCACTGGTCAGCTCATTGATGTCTGTCTGTAGCTCAGCAAAAGCTATGAAAGTGCAGGGAGACAAGAAGGCTCAGGAGGGCACCCATGCAGGGGAGGGGAAAGGCAGAAGAGGTTTGTGAAGGAGGGGTGGGCCTTCGGGGTAGCTACGGGAAGGGTCGCAGAAGCACACCTCCTGAAGGGGTGAGCTATCCAGGCCTCCTTTCTTAGGTGGTAGGCATGTGGGCAATCTCTGTTATTTCCTCTTCTGTGCTGATGCATCATTTTGACATGTTTTTCTAGGTATTGCAAGTGCAGTTAAAGCAAAGAAAAGGGAAGAACGCTATGATTTGGGTCATGCATAGAGCTGCAGGTCCCAGAAACAGCTGAGAGGCAGTGGCCAAGGGGGTGAGGCAAAGACAAGAAGAGGCAGCTTTGCTCCCGTTTTTGTTTTTGCTTTTTTTTTCTCTTTTTTCCAAGCAAGAGAATAAACCAAGATGCAAAAACCCTGGTTAAAAATGAACACGGAAACGACCATGAGATACCATGTCACACACGTTAGGATGGCTATTACAGAAAAACAGGGGCACGTGGGTGGCTCAGTTGACCAGGCATCTGACTCTTGATTTCGGCTCAGGTCCTGATCTCAGGGTCCTGAGACTGAGTCCCAAGTTGGGTTCTGTGCTCAGCGGGGAGTCTGCTGGAGATTCTGTGTCTCCCTCTCCCCCTGCTCATGCTTGCTCTCTCTCTCGAAAATAAATGCCATTTTTTTTTTTAAAGAAAAATGGACAACAACTGGAGAGGGTGTAGAAACACAGGAACCCTTTTGCATTGCTGTGGGAATTTAAATTGGTGTAGCTGCTCAGGAAACCAGTTTGGTAGTTTCTCAACAATAAACAGAGTTACCATAGGACCCAGCAACTCTGCTTCTAGGTATCTACCCAAGAGACCTGAAAGCAAGGACTCAGATATCTGTATACTCATGTTCATAGCAAGATCATTCATGCTACCGAAAGGCAGAAACAACCCAAGTGTCCATGGACAGATAAATGCATAAACAACAGGGGGCATATATGTTCAACGGAGTATATTACTTAGCTTTAAAAAGGAAGGCAATTCTGACGCACGGATCTCTAAAATGCGCAGTGAAGTAAACCAAACACAAGAAAAATACGTGCTGTATGATTCCACCTACAGGAGGTTCCTAGAGTAGTCAGATTCAGAGAGACCGGGAGACGGCAGTTGCCGGCCGTTGCTGGGGAGGGGATGTGGAGGTTTTTGTTTAATGAGTACAGACTTTCCGCTGGTGAGGATGAGGAAGTTCTGGAGATGGATGGGGACGGTTGCACAACAGTGTGAATGCACTTAATGCTACTGAATCGGAGGACGGAAGAGCCCTGAGGTGTAGAGACAGTGAAGGTTAAAAAAGGTAAATTTTATATTATGTATATATTTTAACACACACACACACACACACACACGACAGTAAGAACACCAAATCCAGCCCTGGGGCACATCCCTTTGGTGGCAGGCCCAGCTCCTGGATGCCTCCTCCCCACTCCCCTGCCGGGCCACGAGGAGAAGGCTTTCCCCACCTTGTCCCCACCCAGCCCAGTGCTTCCTTTTATTCCAGCAGACACCTCGTTTCTGATCCTGACATTTGCAGCAAAAGGAAGAATGTTTTGATTCCTCATTGAAATGTTGACTCAGAGAGCCTGCTGGGTCCTCAGCCGGAGGGGCATGTCAGGAATATCTGTTATCTCCAGGCTGTGGTTGAGTGGGAGATAGAAGAAAATAGTCTCTACTCCCACGTGTGTCCACGGCCAAGGACACTAGCAAGTGGCCGCCTACAGAGCGCTCAGCCCGTGGCACTGGTGGGAAACTGGCCCTGGGGGGGGAGGGGGAGGGGGAGCTCCCTGCCCTTCCTGCTGCTGCTTCCACATATTCCCAGGGAAGCTACGTGAGACACAGCAGCTGGACTCTCATTTGGGGGGTCTATAGTCTGAGAGAGCCCAGCCTGGGAGGCTCTGACTGTGGGTAAATGGAGGCCCTGAAAGGGAGAGAAAGGGGGCCAGCTTGGGGGTGAGTCAGGGCACAGGAAGGACTAGAACGAGATGGATTCCAGGACTGGGACTCACCCAGGGCATTCCTTTTTCTTTTTTCTTTTCTTTTCTTTTTTTTTTTTTTTTTGTAGAAGGGTGGAGGGAAAGGGAGAGAGAATCTTAAGCAGGCTTCATGCCCAGTGCAGACCCCAACGTGGGGCTCAGTCTCACAACCCTGAGAACATAACCTGAGCTGAAATCAAGAGTGGGACACTTAACTGACTGAGCCACCCAGGCGCCCCCGCCACGATCATTTTTAATAGGACTTCTCTGGCGCTAAAGGCAAAAGGAGTTTCTGGGCAAACAGGCTTAGGGTAGGAGGAATGGCAATAGAGATGAGTTGTCTAGGGGGAGGAGGTAATAAGACTGGTGAAGAAGGATAGGGCCAGGAAACTGGGAGGTGCCTCCACTTACCTTCCTTACACTCCAGGGCCACGCGGGACTCCAGGTTGTCCATCTGCATTTGGAGCCTCTTGAGAGTCAGGTCATTCTCTCGAGACTTCCGCTTGTAGGCAATGAGGACGATGATGACGATGATGAGGAGGAGGCTGCCGCCCGCCGCGATGCTGACAATGGCTGGCAGGGTCAGCAAGCTGTCTGAGATGACACTCACCGAGCCAGGAGAGAACACCATCCCGCCCACGTGAACCTGTGCATTGCACACACACAGACGCTGTAGAGCCCTGGCATGCCATCACATCCTTATGTTTCAGAGAGGGCATGAAAGACCACAGCGACACAATACAGACTTGGAAATGGAACAGCTTCCTGCTTATTACCTGCCTTTCTTTTCTCGTGTTCTCAACTTCTACCCATTTCAGTGCAGAACATGGTGACGAGGAGTCATGAAGAAGCCTTCCTTTATGACAGATCATGCATGCACGGTGGGGAGAAGAGGAAGTCAGGAAAGGAAGGGACTTCACTCACCATAACTTTGTGCTGCCCTGTGAGGTTGGGAGGCTCACACAGGAGCTGTGTCTCGGACACCGTGACAGCACACGGGGTCTCTCCGATCAGCACTGTGTAGTTGAGTTTGGCACCTCCAGAGGCGGGAGGGCAGAGGTTTTTGCCCTGTAGATAACAGTAATCTTAATAGAAATAATTGACACATGTGTGCAGAAGTTAATTGCCTATGACAGAAGATTAAAAAGGTAGGGGAAAGGCAGACATGCAAAAACCAAAACATGGCTCCCTGGGAAGTTTCTGGAGAAAATTTCAAACAGCCACAATTTAGGGAGCCAAAGGGAAAATGTGGGGAGGAGAGAAAGGCAGGAAGAGATGAGGAAGAAGACAGGAACGGGAGACCACAACAAGTGAAAATCCAGAGGAGGGCCTGCGGGATATAAACAAAAGTAACAAAACACGTGCATGGATCGTACCAGGGAACCCTGACTTCTTCAAATGTGTGTTCAGGTTCTGGTGGCCAGGGAAGTGGGTAATAAAAGGAAATATATAGTTCCAATGTGCTGCAGGACGCTGGGTTCCCAAAGCTCACAAGAACAGAGATATTGTAAAGGGTTTCTCGAGACTCCCAAGTTCAAGATCAATTGCTGGGTGAGTCTGTGTCTATTAACAAGCTCCCCTTGCAGGGAGGTGGCAGCTTTGCGAGTCCATGAAGGTAAGCGGGAAGGGCCCAGGGAGGGGGGGCTGTCGCCATCACCGCTTGGGGTGGGCTGCACTCTGCACATCCTACCTTCAGGATGATGGGGGATCCTGGCTTTTGATCCAAGACTCCAGTAGGGCTGAGCAGTTCAAAGGTCGGATTAGGGTAGTAGATGAACTTCGTGTCGTTGTAAATGAGCAGGGACTGGACGTTGTTAAAGACGAATCCAAACTCATCCGGTCGCTCCACGGCGTCCAGGCCAGGCCGGTAGTCCGTGGTCAGAGAGGGCGCCAGACAGGTTAGGGTGGTGGTGTTCACAACTTTGCACACCTAGGAGGCCCAGAGTGCAGCACTGAAATGCAGACTGAGCAAGGGTGGCAGGGTGTCATGTTACTGCCTGCCCCCCCCCCCCCCGTTTGCTCTCCTGTCACCACTGGGTTCCTCGGTTGTCTTCATTAGACGGTGAGCTCCTTGAGAAAAAGGGCTGTGAAATTTTTTTGGGGGGGGGAGAGCATGCATTTTAACGTCATTCATTCATTCATCAATATTGTTTGAGTGCCTAGTCTGTGCCACGCACTGTGCTCGGAGCCGGGGCCATCTAGCGACATCGTCACCGTCTGCAGGGGGAGACAAAGGACCAAACATATTTTATCACGCAGTCCTGGCAGGAGGCCTGGAGTGCAGAAGGGGCTGGAGCCCTGTTAAATGCATGAGTGGGTGTGAGAAATGCTCTGGTGGGCAAGGACTGGGTAGGGTGGGAGGATCGTGTGTGTGTGTGTGTGTGTGTGTGTGTGTGTGTGTGTGAGAGCGTGCACAGCTGTGGCCTGAGGATGACTCAGGAACACTGTCCCTTGGAAGAAATGAGTGTAATGTAATCTGAAGAGGGAGTGGAACTCACATAGACAAGGAGAGGGTGGGGTGTGAAGAATAAGTCCCAGGCAGAGGGGACAGCAGCACCGGCCTGGGGGTGAGGGAGCAGGGAGTGTTTGAGGACAAATAGGACGGGCACAGTATAAGGCGTGTGTGTGTGTGTGTGTGTGTGTGTGTGTGTGTGTGTGTATGTGTTGGGGAGCAGGTAGGGGCATGAGATGAGCCCTCTGCCAGCACCCAGTAGGTATTCAATTCATTGTTCATGCAATACACTGATGAATAAAAAAAGAATCCTTCAACTCTTTGAAAGTTCGTTCTATTCGGGATCTCTCTCTTCTGCTCCCTCACTTTGCACAAGGGAATGGCCCAGGTACTGATACCGAGTTGATAATGTCCTTTCTTTCTGTGTCCCTCTGAGAATCCCAGCTGCGCTGGCCCTACTTGGCAGGGGTTGTGCCGCTCCCCGCTCTGGCGGTTTAATTCCAGGGCTGCCCAGGGTCCCGAGGAACCACCACAGGACCCCTGTGTGGCTTGCAGACCAAACCTGGCCTCCCACCCCCTCCTCTCCTTGTGCTCGGTGTGCCCCGCACGCAGCCAAGGGCATCTGGGAGCTCTCGGCTGCCCAAGTACACCCTGTCCTGGCAGGCAGGTCCACACACGCTGCGTCTGGTCAGCAGACACATACACACGCGCTTCATGTTCTGAAAACAAGACCGCATGTGAAATTGCAGAGAAGCTGACAGTGATTATGTCAGCACTCACAGTCCAAGTATTAACCCCCATGCTTCAGAAGGAGCTTAAGAGTTTCATCAGAACCTCTCACTGAGGGTCTCATGCCCTGTTAAAGGGCAGGACCCAGTCCTACCCTTCCTGCACAAACTGCAGTAGGCCCTTATGAGACAGATGGCTCTTGGTGTTCCGGCTGGGGATGCCCTGACACGAGGAACACTGGGGAAGCAGCCTAACGGGCAGTGCTGAGCTAGGGAGCTCTGTGGGGCAGTCTCTTCCCTCTGCTCCCCCATCTCTATCCGCACTCATTCCAGCGCCCTAGACCGGACTCCTCTCTGAATAAGCAAATCAGTCACGAACAAGCGGCCTCTGTTTGCTTCCTGCCCGCCTGCCCGATGCTGCATCGGCACTTTGTTTGCCAAACATTCCTTGGGGTTTTGTGGTCTTCGTTTTGGCCCTTCTCACTTCTCACTGGGGCTGCTTCAAACTCCAGAGGCAAGAGGGAGCCCCAGGGGCCTCAGGATGACCTGGGGCCCAACAGGCCCCAGGGCGGAGGTTGGGGGCCGAGCACTGCTCTCCCACTGCTCCTGACAGGGGCTCCTGGGCGCCCCAGGTGCGGAGCCAGGCTTGATGAAAACCGCACACCAGGCCTCTCCTCCAGGCTTACTGGCCTGCAGACTCTGGGCAGGTCACAACTGAGACTGAGACCCCAGCTCTCCACAGGGAGGAATTATTACAGAGCTCCTTGAAATATGGAGGGCATGTGGGGTGAGGGGTGGGGTGGGGCTGGGGGAACTGCTTGGGACATTCCTGCCCTGGGGCCACAAGAGTACCCTGGTGAGAGGAGGGGACACTCAGGACCTTAGTTTTTCCAGATGGCAGTCAGGTACAAGAAAGGCCTTCCCAGACCAGTGTTCTCCTCCGGTGGATTCCTGGGCACGAAGGCTGAGGGGTTGGAGGTTAACCTTGTCGGTTACATACTTACCTTGTACCATGTTAACCTTGGCTTTTACTTTTTGTATTTTTTTTTTAAGATTTTATTTATTTATTTGACAGAGAGAAACACAGCCAGAGAGGGAACACAAGCAGGGGGAGTGAGAGAGGGAGAAGCAGGCTTCCTGCTGAGCACGGAGTCCGATACAGGGCTTGATCCCTGATGCCATGACTTCTGGGGCTTTACT
>PITA01006368.1:0-49682 GCA_004023965.1 Spilogale gracilis
AAGTAATTTTCAAGAAAGGGACCTTACGCTTAATGATGTGATGTCACAAAAATCTCCACATAGAACTAACACATTCTGGGATTGTGTTCATCACGTGTAACTGGTCAGAAAGCACGAAAGCACTTTCTCTTGACCTAAATCAACATCTGTGGGTCTGTCCTCTAGAGAAGTGATAAAACTGAATACATTAAATCTCTCTCCCTTCTATTTATTTTCTTGCCTCTCTTGGGTTCATCCAACAGTGTAAAGTGTTTCCATGCTGAGTTCTAGTGACTCATTTTTCAAGTGTCACAACACAAAAGCAATATCCTTAGGGGATTTTGTTGTTGTTGTTGTTAACAGAACAGGTTTAAAACTGATGCAATTTGTGACCTCCAAAATAATAAAAAGGAGATCATTTGGGTTAGATCATTTGGGTGAGTTCGAGGAGACAGGTACACTCTCCAGCTACTGTGGGCTCCATTATACACAACCACAACACAGCAAACATTGCAGAGAAGCCAGTGAAATGAACTTGTTGATTTCCCCTTGCATATAATAGTTATGTATCCATTATAGCGTAGTCTTTCAAACATGCAATAGCATTATGTCTAAAAATATATACATACCTTAGTTAAAAGAAGAGCTTATTGCTAAAAAAAAAAAATGCTAACCATCATCTGAGCCTTTGAACTAGTGGTAATCTTTTTGTTGATGGAGGTCCTGCCTTGATGATGGCAGTTGCCGACTGACCAGGATGGTGGCTGCTGCAGGCTGGGGTGGTCGTGACAAGTTCTTAGAAGAAGACCACAGTGAAGTTTGTGGCATTGACTGAGCCTTCTTTCATGTACGATTTCTCTGTATCATGTGATGCTGTTTGATAGCATTTTACCCATAGTAGAGCTTCTCTTAAAATTGGAGTCCATCCTCTCAAACCCTGTCACCGCCTTATCAGCTAAGTTTACGTGATAATCTCAGTCCTTTGTTGTCATTTCAATGTCATTGTCACAGCATCCTCACTGGGAAGAGACTCCTCTCAGGAAACCACTTCTTTATGCATCCATAGGAAGGAACTTGTCTGTTCAAGTTCTCTCATGAGATTGCAGCAATTCAGTCCCATCTTCAGGCTCCACTTCTGATTCTAGTTCTTGTGCTGTTCCCATCATATCTGCAGTGACTTTCTTCCCTGCAATCTTGAAACTTCAATTTGATTTTAAATTTTAAAAAAAGTTAATATCCTCAAAGCACTAAAAATAATGTGTGCCTGTATTTCATATCCTATACTAACACCTAGAGTTCCTATACTGTATGTTGATAAATAAAAATAACTTTTTACCATTGGCAATGCTAGAAATGGAGAGTCCTTTTCATCACCCCTTTTGGGAGATTCCTTCATTAGCGTCTACTCTCACTTCAGTCACTGAGCCTGGTCAGATTTGAAAGGTGGTGTAGAGGGAGCCAGACAACTGAAACCCAAAAGCTTAAGTGAATAAAATGAATTAAAAAAAATCTTTATAAAATCTAAAAAAAAAGGAAAAAGAGATAAAGAGAGAAAGGCAGGAAGAGAAAGAGAGAGAGAGGAAGGAAGGAAGGAAGGAAGGAAGGAAGGAAGGAAGGAAGGAAGGAAGGAAGGAAGGAAACTTGAAATGCCTGTGATGTTTTTTCCCCCAGGATTTATTTTAGAGAGAGAGAGGGAGGATGAGTTGGGGAAGGGACACAGAGAGGGGAAGAGAGAATCTCAAGCATTCTCCACACTGAACATGGGTCCTGACATGGGGCTCGATCTCAGGACCCCAAGATCAAGACCTGAGGGGAAACCAAGAGTCATATTCTTAACCAAATAAGACAATCAGGCACCCAGCATGTGACTCCTTTATGAAGCACATCTTGGATTTGCTTTCACATAGTCTCTAGAAAGATAGAAGGAAAAAATAAATGAAGGGAAACAGAAGGTAAAAAAAAAAAAAAGTGAAGGAAATAGAAATGGGACCTCCCCTGCAAAAAAGCAAGGAAAAGAAAATAATAAAACTTTAGGTAATAAATAAAACAAGTCCATGCTGCTGACATTGGTTAACTAGTATATGGGATTCATTCTCCATACATTTTCGTAAGGTTACCAAGGTCAGTTAAAATGTTGTTCAGGCTCCATTCTTCTAGTTCTAGAGATTTTAATTCAACACTGTAGTTTTAAGTGCGTTGTCTAGACCCCTGACATCATGTGGACACTTCTTTGAAATAGAAATAATGGAAATCTACTCCAGATCTACTAAATGCGAAACCCTGAAGTTTGGGGCCCCGTGAGTAGTGTTTAAAAACAAAAAAATCCCTATGACTCTATGCATAAATTTGAGAACCACATCTAAGGTCCCAGAGTAGTATCATATTTTAGTCCTACAGGTTATCTAATCTATGTAGGTAGCAGTAAGAATCCCTGGACAAGGTGATCTCTGAACATAAGGGCCCTAAAATTTCATTTTAAGAGAAAAGTTGAAATTCAATAAAACATAGAATACACACAGCATACTTCTGGATCTGTTTTGCTCTGGGCCATAGATTCCTCAAACAGAAATCAGGAAAATAATTTTAACTGAAGATTAAACAAGCTAATACATATGAAACTTTAGTGCCCAACCTAGGAGCTAAATAAATGTTAATTTTTATTTTAGTTTGTTGCTCATTTATTTTAGTCTGCAAATGTCCTCTGGAAATTTTATCATTAAAAACTGTAAAAACTGATTTATAGAAAAAATTTATTTTGTACCTTTTTAATATGACTTATATTAATAACCAAAAGGTTGCTTACCTTTAATGAAATATATATTTTCCATGAATATTAACTCCTATGCAAATCCAATAAAAGGTCTTTGATCATATTACTTTGGCAGACCCACGTTAACATTTATTTCCTTCACAACTAATTGTGCAGAGTGTCAAGACCATTGGAAGGACAGTGTTCCTGTTACGTAGGAAAGAGCAGAATTTAAGCAAACTGTTGTATCTCAGTGAGCAATTCTGTAATTATCCAAATGGATTCACTTTCTTTTAGTACTGAGTCATGAATCATTATCTATTTCAAAATAGTTTAGGTATAATCCTACATTTACTCACAGTATCTGTCTCTAATATAGAGTGATAGAACTCCTAGTTTAGCCAAAGACTACATTTTGATGATTAACATTTTAATGGTTTTTTTCAGGTAAGTAGAGGATTGATTTGTCACTGTTTTCTATTTTACATGGGCTTTTAGTTTGTGAGTAACCAGATGTAAACCATTAAACTGTGGATGTTAAGTTTTTTCGCCTGTAATCTGAATGTTTGGCTGCATCACTCCAAAACCTAAAATGTTAAGTAATTTCAGTGAGCAGACCCCTGGCTTTTGTCGTCAATATGTTCACAACAAGTTTTATAACCTTTGATAAGTCATGTAAGCTTCAGTTCTCACATATGTAAAAGGGAAGATGAACCCAATGACCTCTGAGGTATTTTCCAAGTCTTTAAGTCTCTATGTGTATCCGACCTGGGCTCCACCTAGGAAAGAGATTTCAGGAGAAAGTTACAGAATCTTATAAGCACACAGTTTTGAAAGGATGGTGGTTCGTGGGAGCCAAGCTTCTCACTGATGGAGTGAGAGCTTTTAGGCAAGCAGAGAGAGAAGACTAGAGTGATCTGTGCATGAACTCATATTCAGCTCTGTAGCTCTGATTGGATGCAGGGATATATGTGAATACGTTAGTGAGCTCACACACAGTTCAGGCAGCTGGGGAGAGCCTGAAAGCCAACACACTCCACAGCAATGTGTATACTTGGAGCCCACCTTGATTTCTTTTCTTTTTTTTTTTGTAATTTTATTTATTTATTTGACAGAGAGATTAAACATAGGCAGAGAGAGAGGAGGAGGAAGCAGGCTCCTTGCCGAGCAGAGAGCCCACCTCAATCCCAGGACCCTGAGATCATGACTTGAGCCGAAAGCAGAGGCTTTAACCCACTGAGCCACCCAGGCGCCCACCCCACTTTGATTTCTAATGCCATTCTCCTACAAAAGTAAATAAGATTCCTTAGAGAAATAGCTGGTTCTAGGACTCAGGCAAGAAATGTGCAACATAAGCCTGGAACCTCTAATTTTTTCCAGAAAGTCAGGAAGTTCTGAAAAGAAAGCCCACAGTCATGGGGTTATGTCACAGGGTCTCAGGAGTTTCTTGAAAGAGCTGCTGATGCCCAAATATAGAGCAATAGGAACAACATGGTAGAGTGATATTGGATAACTGAAAGTATAAAATGTCTTTATGTTCATGCTGATAGAAAGAAATGACAGAATAAATGAGATAGAGTAGACAGACCCCCTTCTGTAGAAGAATTACAAGTACTTTATATAAATACTCCAGTCTCCAGAGGAGGAACATAACTCCCTGCTCCTGAAGTGTGGGCTGCTAGTGACTTCCCTCCAAAAAAGGACTGTAGGAAAAGGGCAGGGACATAAATCTACAGCGGATAAACCTGAAAAACACTCTCTGAGCCAAATGCTCATGCTCAACATCAGGAAATTATGTTGATACTATGTACCTCTGATACTCAGGGCACATTACTACTCTGGTCTTTCTCCCCCAAACCAGTCATGCCAGTTGAACCATGGAAAACCATTTCTACAATCCTACCTGAGGAGCAATCTACGAAATACCTGACTGGTCTACTTCAACAATCAGGGTCATCAAAAACAGAGTTTGAAAAGCTGTGGTGTCTGAAAGCCCAGGGGGACATGACAACAACTGTGAGGTATCCTGGACAGCCTATTGAAGTGATAAAGCCACACAACAGGCCCTGAGTCCCAGCTAGGAAATCTGAATATAGTATGAATTTAAGATTAAAGGAGTATGTCAGTGTTGTTTCATGAGCTGTGACAAATGAACCGGAAGGTTGAGTTTTACTAATAGGAGAAAATGGGTGTGGAGTATGTGGAAACTCTGTAATCTGTCCCCAGTATTTCAGAAAATCTAAAATATTCTGGGGATCCTGGGTGGCTCAGTGAGATAAACATCTGCTATCTGCTCCAGTCAAGATCTCAGGGTCCTGGGATCCAATGCTGGGTCGGAATCTCTGTTCAACGGGAAGTCGGCTTCTCCTTCTGCCCCTCCTCCCGCTCGTTCTCTCAATGTATGTGTCTCTCTCCCTGTTAAGATCTTAAAAAATATCCAAAATTAAAAAAAAAATTTTTTTTTAATTTTATTTATTTGACAGAGAGAACCACAGCCAGAGAGGGAACACAAGCAGGGGGAGTGAGAGAGGGAGAAGCAGGCTTCCCGCCGAGCAGAGAGCCCGATGTGGGACTCGATCCCGGGTCTCCGGGATCATGACCTGAGCCAAAGGCAGTTGCTTAACCAACTGAGCCACCCAGGTGCCCCCCAAATTAAAAACTTTTAAAAAGAATTTTATATTATAAATGTAACTAGTAAGTCAGGATTTGTGATGTATTCAACAGTTTGCAAGATATCAAAATTTCTTCTGGATGTTTGTTTTTAAATTTTTTCACAAAGACATTATTTTTGGGTATTTAAACTTCCCCCAGACTTCAAAGACAAGATGTTAGTACTGTTTCAGATACTGGTTTTGAGATATGAATGGGAGTGCCTGAAAAGTATTGTTCAGTGTTTAAGAGGCTTTGTTGGTATCTTGATAATAAGTTCCTCTCAGAAAGATAAGAAAAATGAAGCAATTTCCCAGGGTGCCAGAATTGTCCCTCTAGGATTGTGGAGACATTTGGAACCTGGCTTAATAAGAGATGTGTATGGATTTTGAGCACTTTCTGTAAGGATGTCTCATTTCTATTTTTAACTTCACTCATGACTGTGTTATCAGTCCATTTGGCTTTTGTTAACCATGATCTCCATGCTTCAGAGTGACATTGTTGCACATTAACAGCTGCAAATATCAGTGCTAAACTGTACATAGATAATTGAGAATTAAGCAAGAATATTGTATTCTAGGAATAAGTTATTTATTGAAATAAAAAAAATAGTGATTTTGCTGGCTTGTTTAAAGTAGTAGAGCACAGGTGGTTTGCTGGTCTATTTCCTACATCCTACTTTCCCTTTTCAGCTAACAGCTAGCTCTTCAGCTCCCCTTCTTCTCCCAGAGAGCCTGCTGACTGACACAGTCTCACCCCTCCCCTCACTTTCTCTACACTCTCCCTCAGAGAAGCTGAAATGTCAGCTTTGCCTCTGAAAAAGACAGATTGACTGTGGCTGTTCATTTCTCCTTTACACCACTCTCACTATATTGTCTGGATGTGCATATGTAATTACGTTAACACAACTATGAGAAAGGAATGTGATCATTATTGTTAGTTGCCTTCCTTCCTAATCCAGTGAAGACTTCTCCCAAAATTACTCAGAGAGGGGACTGGTTACTTCTGATGATCTGATTCCCATACCTGCCTTCTATCTATTAACAACAGCAATAGTAGCAAATTTGGTGCTGGTGGCGGTGGCTCTGTTCGGAATGATGAGGGGACACTGAAGTCTAATCCATTCCTAAAAACTACTTGATTCTGCTCTGCCTTAGTAGATCAGTGACATTTAGGGAACAGGTCGATTTTACTGGAAAAACCAAGCGTATGAGAGTTTATGGTAGAGAAAACTTGCATTTCTTTAATTTTGTAGTAAAAGTATGGTTTATGTGTGGGCTTTTGATAATCAATGTTAAGTTCCCCCATTAATTTTCTAGTCAGTTTCTAATGAAGAGTCTTCGTGGGCTGCCTGGGTGGCTCAATCCCTAGGGGTCTGCCTTTGGCTGAAGTTAGGATACCCTAGTCCTGAGATAGAGTCTACCATCCTTCTGGCTCCCTGCTCAGCAGGGAGTCTGCTTCCCCCTCTCTCTCTGTTCCTCTCTGCTCCCCCTGCTTGTGTGTGCACTCTTTCTCTTTCTCTCTGTCAAATCAGATTTTTTTTAAAGTCTTTGTGAGTGTTCATATAGAATAACATTCAGGATTTAAATTTTTCTGGTTGACTTGACAGAATCTCAAAACTTAAATTTTGTTTGAAAATCCTGTGAGACTTCTCCATCTGGGTGGATAGAATATCGTCTTATCTAGGATCTCAGTGGAGCCTCAGACAAGTGAAGCCAATAGTTAGCCTGGAGATATGCATGTCCATGGAAAAGTCACAGAGGGTGTCCCATGGGAAGGGATCAAGGGAAGAGTAATAGTGATGAAAATTCAGTCCGGAAATGAAGATCAACTGCTCTAAAAGGATCAGTTTCTAGGAGTTACTAGACATCTGAGTAGAATCCAGTAGACAAATGTGGCTGGAAAGGGACATAGGGTGGGGGGGGCGGAGGGGAGGAGTTAAAATTTATAGGACTTAGGCCTTGCGAGAAAGACTGTTATTTGACCTGTTGTTTGTATCAGGAGCATCAGGAGAAAATCCTCCGGCCCAAATTACAGAAGTTAGGAAGAAACCAGTGTCCATAGCAGCTCTCTGTTGTACAGAGCACTCTTCTTGAGGAAGCACATGTGGTCTCAGACATACAGCAGGTTGTGAGTTTGGCAATAAAATATTGGAGCCAATGCATTTTAAATGATAGTAGTGACATGGGAAAGAAAACCCATTTAGTTCAGTTAGAAAAGGAATATGGTGCAAGCTTAGGCCATAGTAACAGCCGAGACGTCACATCTGAAAGCTTTTTATTAAGGAGAACATGTTGTAGCCTATAAAGTTCTAGATCCTCACAATTGGTTCTTCAGTAAATGTGACAGAGTTATAAAGGCTGATGTGAAATTATTCTGTTATATAAAACACAGGAAATCTTACTGAATTAAATTTAAAAAAAAAACATTTTTTTTCATATTTGGAAATGCGGTAAATAAATTACCAATGCTTTTTATAGCTACTGTCCCATAATCAGAATGCATTCAAACAAGAGCAGTCAGTAGAAGACTTTATGATTTGTGGCAGTTGCATCTATCTATAAAGAGTCCTTCAGCTATCATGGGATGATGTAGGTTAAAATCAAACTCGCCAGCTGTGTCCTGTATCACAGTTGACATCTAGGGGATCTGTTGTTAGTGTATTCCTATATGTCAGGAATTCTCAGACTTGTCTCACAGCGGAATTTTCACAGTCAAAGCCCTCTGTGTAGCTGAAACGTACTAAATAGATAAAAGTGGGATGCTCTGATTGAAGCTGCTGAAGGTGAGAGGTAGAATTTTGACCACTTTTTCCTTCCCATCTGGCTCTGCGGTGGTACCAGGTAACTCTGGGGGATTCTGGGGTTCTCTGGAATGTAACTACAGAACCTCTAGCTCCAAGATACTGCATTTGTGTATTACAGTTATTTTGTTGCATGTCATTTGGAAGCTGTGGGAAAATCATTGAATTTCTCCTCACTCCACTAATTTAGGAGAGAAAGAATGGCACATGGTAAAAATGCAAATCTAAAGAAATAGGGAAAAATATATAAAAATGGGGCTGCTGCACATATTATTTCCCTGTTGTATTTCCCAGGTATATTGTTTCTTATGAATCTTTCAAAAAATATGTTATGTGCATGCCTGTGCTTACATGTACATATACCCCATGCCCCTTTTTTTATATGAAAGAGAAAGTAAAAAAGCATCCTGACATGCACTTTGCATTATGCACCTAAGAATAAATATTAGAGCTCTCTCTGTATTTGGGCATGTACTCATATCTATTCAATAGTGCATAAAATGTTAATATTTGAATGTTAATATTTTACCAATCATTAACAGACTATTTTTAGACTAAAATATTCATTACAGTGATTTAATGAGCATCTTTACAGAAATATCTGTGAATATGTGCAAACGGTTTTGTAGGATGGTGTCTTATAGGTGTATGTTGGAGAATTATTGCAGAAATGCCCACCAAGGAGCAGTGGAGAATGAGAGGGATGGTACCTCCACCTGACCTCAGCATGTATTGGGTCATCAAATCTGTTTTATCTCTGCCAGAGATCTGAAAACATAACATCATTTTTCATTTTAAGTTGCATTCTCTAATAGCTAATAGACTGAGTGTATTTTCATGTATTTCAAAGTAATTTCATTATTTTTTTCCCTAAGCTGCCTGCCTATTCATGTCAGTATCCCAATTTCTAGTGAACTTATAAGAACCTTTTTTTTTTTTTAAGATTTTATTTATTTGACAGAGAGAGACACAGCCAGAGAGGGAACACAAGCAGGGGGATTCAGAGAGGGAGAAGCAGGCTGCCCACCGAGCAGGCAGCCTGATGTGGGACTCGATCCCGGGCCTCCGGGATCATGACCTGAGCCGAAGGCAGTCGCTTAACCAACTAAGCCACCCAGGCTCCCCAGAACCTTTCTGATATTAAGAAAACTATGCCTTTTTATATGGCTTAGAAAAAAAAAAGTAACTTTTTTTTGTTTTTTTAAAATCATACTTATGAGTTCGTATTTAACATTTTCTTTTGTGGTTTCTTTTTCTGACATAAAAACTAATTGTGCATTCTTATTAACATCAGACATTTTTTATGTTATCTAGTGGCCCAGATAAAATGAACCATTGAAATAATTTTCCCTTGTTTCTAGGAAGATAGGACATACCTTGAATAGTAGTGTTTATTCCCTTTTAGCAGTGAGAGATGAATAGTTTTTTATTTTTCTTTCTCGATTCATGGCTATTGTGAGTTTCATGGTCAAGTTTAATAGTCAAATTTGTGTTTCCCATTTTTAGTATATTTTATTTCCCATTTTATAATACCCTTCTCACTATAGATTCATAGTTTATCGGGCAACTTGAAAGTAATGCTATTTTATGTGTTTGTGTAGATTTAGATCTGTATGTAGGACAATGTGTGTGTGTGTGTGTGTGTGTGTGTGTGTGGGTTGGTTGGTGGGGACAGGGGCAGGGGGCAGAGAATGTGTTCCAAGCAGCAATTAAGTTATTAACTGGGACAGAAATTTTAAGAATTGTGTCTTTCTTGTACTTAGAAGCACGTATGTCCTGCTTACCAGTTTACATAATAAACTGCCACAAAATAACAGTATGGGATTGTTTATGATTTGGGCAGCTGGTGCGCAGAAGTAGACTATTGTCTGTGTGGTCCCTCTTGTGCCTGGAGCTGAAGCTGGCAGCCTCAGTCTTCATGATCCTTGCCATTTGATTGAGATGGCTGGACTGACAGGATCAGTCCCCTCTCTCCATGTGACCTCTTCAGGTGACCAACTTGACCTCCTCCCCAGGCTGATAATCTCAGAAAAGTAGAATTTCAAAATTTTTTAAACAAGAAAGCCTAGACCTCAGCTGTCAATGAAAGGGCCATCGGAGGATTGGGGACCATCTTTAATCTCAGATGCCATGGAGTAAGCAGGTATTACCTTGGGTGTTACATATGACTACACACACACACACACACACACACACACACACACACACACGTTCTGTGTTCCACTGCACTGAATGTAGCTCTGAGCATGCTCTAAAGGCATTTCATACCCTTTACTCCATCTCCTCACAACTGTATTCCGTGGTTATTTTCATCCTCCCATCTTTAAATTTTTTTTTTTTTAACATACTTGGAAGTAGAGTAATTCATTTCAGGTTAGATTGCTTAAGCATTAGTGATAAAACTGGAAATTTAATCTAGAGACATTAGAAATTTGTGTCCTGGGAATTGCTGGGATGGCATCATTAATTGAGGAGGGGGCTGGGCAGGGAGCATACCTAAATGCTGCATGAT
The DNA here is from genome assembly GCA_004023965.1 of Spilogale gracilis. NCBI lineage: Eukaryota > Metazoa > Chordata > Mammalia > Carnivora > Mephitidae > Spilogale > Spilogale gracilis. The sequence goes on from PITA01006368.1 coordinate 10,693, forward strand.
TCACAGAATTATAGGGATGTTGAGTATGGTAGAAATTGATGGATTATTTTAATCTCTTTTTTTCATGATGAAGAAATGGGTTTTCAGGAAAGTTAGACGGGTGGTACCACGGAGGTTAATGGTTGCAGTCGGACAGACACGACTTGCAGTCCTGGCTCTGGTTTTCCTCGCTGTGAACCTGAGAACACTCACGGGCAGCTTCCGTTTCTTTCTCTATTGCAGCATAAAGACCTGCTCCAAAGCTTAGAGGCTTCAAACAACAAAGGTTTATTATGTCTATGGACTGTGTGGGTTACCTGGGAGGGTTTTTTGACAATCTCACTTAAATTTGCTCAGAAACTGCTTGGTTGCCTGAGCCTGAGCTCAGCTGGGATAAGTGAACTCTTTGGCATCTTTCTGTAATCGGTCTTTCGTTGCAAGCTTCCTCACTGCATGGCACCCTCAGGGGCCTGGCGAGTGCAAGGCAAAAGCTGCATTCTTGTTGATATCAGGCCCTGGGACTCCCCGTGATATTGCTTCTCCCACCATCTACCGATGAAACACCAGATACAAGGTGGGCAACATAGGCTTTTCTTCTTGATGGCAGGAGGCTGCAAATAATACGTACCCTATTGCATCTACAGCTTTCTCTAAATAAACCCCTAAATGTCATAACAAAAGGGAATACACATGAAGTGTCTAGTGCAGCATGTAGATTTCCAGTATGTTTTCAAGAAATAACTTTTGCTGTTTGTGGCATTATAATGTTATTTTTTTGAGGACTTCTCGATTGACCCATTATTGACAAATTCAGTTTATAGTCAGGTTCTGTGATCCACGGCTATTTTCAGATAGTGGCTCTGATTGGTACATGCAACCTCCCCTGATCCCACCCCCATAGTTTCCCCATCTCCTTGGTTTTCTGTCTAGCAGATATGCCCACCTCAAGTAAATACATATTCATTAGTTTCCCCTCACTTCTAGAATGTGATCTTCAAGAGATGAACAACTCTGTATGCTTGCTTTCCTTCTGGAACTGGGGGACTAGTAACTAACTGATAAGTAACAAGAGTTCGATACGTGTTGGGCGAATGGATGCAGGAAAGAATGATGGCACCTGTTGCAAAACCCACACCGTGTTAACCAAGAGTGGCAGGGGCAATTGAGCATGACTGACATGGATTTTCTTGGAAACCTGAATTAAAACTTATTTAACCTCAGTAGCTTTCTGAATATTGGGTTTTCTTTTGCTGACATTTATATTTCAGAGAGCTCTCCCCACCTCCAAGAGGAAAAAAAAAAGATACCTACTGAACATCATTCCTTTATGAGTTTTTTAAACGTTCCTGCAATAAGGCAAATGTATCATAATCTCAGATAAATTCCTTTTTTTAAACATAGTATTATTTTAGCTCTTGGCTCACTATCAACTTGTATTATGTTCAAGAAACCCCACCAACTCTAACAGGCCTTCTGAGGTCCCTCTGATATCCTGTAATGACTGGGTTCTCTTTAAGGACTCCGATTTGGAGTGATTGTTTAAAAGCGTCTATAAATAATGATACCTCCTTATAAAGGGCTTTTTTTTTTTTTTTTGTATGTTGAAGATAAAATAGAAAGCAGGGTGGATTCCTTTGCTTGAAATCCGAAGTAAAAACTTAAGAGGCTTCACAGTTGCCTAAGATCATTACTTTAAAAATTCATTCTCAGTGGGAAATACTACTTTACTAAAGTCCCTCTCTTTAGATGGGACAGAGTGACTTAAGATTTCAAGGCAAATATTGTATGAATATCCATTTAATCTCACTTTTATTAATTTAGCTGATATAGGCAAAGATAATTGATCTCAGTAGCATTAAACCTTTCAGTGTTAATTGGGCCTTTTAATTAAAAAATAGTAAACCTTGTAAAGAATACAATGCAAATACATGTTTTTTTTTTCATGCATTTTTTCCCCTAAAGATTCTGGAAGGTTCTCTGAAAGTATAAAGGTCTTTAAAGACTGCTTCTCTGTCTTATTTATTATCCTAAAAACAGTCTTTTTCCCATTTATAAATTTATTTATCTCGATTTGAAAACAGAACAATGAGGAAAATGGAAGTGATAGAATCGTATGCATTTTTCCGGCATAATTGATGAAATGAGGCTCAGAGAAGTTGCGCAGCTGGTGTGTGGCTAGAGAGACTAGATATGGGTGGTCTGCCTAATCCATGGGCTCTCCTTCCATAACCACAGACTCTATAGGCTCAACAATCCTGACCTGAGACTTCGTAAAATCCCCCACAAGAACCCTATAAAGTAGGGGCTATTAACCTCATTTTTCAGATGGCAAGATTGAGGTTAAAAGGGGGCAGGCACATAGTTTGTCCTAAGGTTCTAGAGCTGAGCAGTGGGAGAGTAGGCAACTGAACCCAAGTTTGTGTATGTCTGTGATAAATGGGCTTTCCTTTGTGCTCCTTAACTTTCCTTGGTATGTGGCATGGACACTCACTTCAGTAGTGTTTTCAGGAACTTTACCAAAACCAGCATTGCACCAAGATTAAGGGCTTGAGCAGGTACGGAGTTGTGTATGCACTGTCCATATATCCCATGTATAACCTTTCCCCCTCCAATCAACCATCACCCTCTCTCTTTCCTGGTTTTTGTGGTGGTGTTTTTAAAATCTTTTAACCTCTGTACCAGCTGGTATCAAATGGAAGACATTGATGTGCTGTGAGTACCATTTGCTCCTTCCCAAGTTCAAGGTGCTCACCTTTTTATTCTGAATGAAATTCTCTCATTGATTTTTCAAATCCCATAAAGTAGAAAGCCTAGGACAGTGTGAGAATTCACCACGGGGGGTGAGGACTTTGAAATGATTTGTTACTGTTCTTCAAACAGAACAGAGGGGGTTAGGAGTTATTTCCTGTAAGGATGATGCTGATTTTCATCTTTTTAAAAATCTTGCCAGAATACAAGCTATATTCATTCCTCACAAGCCAAAATACCTTTGTCATATATATGGGTGCTAAGACTCCTTTTTAAATCATCTTTCTGAGAGCTTATTTGGCCAAGATTTAGAAATAGACTATGTTTGTGACTAAGTGGCTCTCAGTTCCGGTTACTCGATTCAGATTCATTAGAGACAGAATGAAACAGAGTGCTCCATAGTTCTGTTTTGGGGACCATGGATTGAATTAGCATAGAGCTTGAAATAACTGTTTTCATTTTGGGTAGAGAATCTAGTTCTTAGATTTTTCTCCATCTATGCTCCTTGTTCTATCAAGTGGTAAAATTTCACTTTAATTATGCTGGGATTGATAATTCCGGTGTCAACAACACTGATTCTCTGACATTGAATTAGATGATGAATAGATGAAATAAGATGAAATCTGTTAACAGCTTTCAGTATAAGAATGCATCTGAAGAATGGTTAGGGCTCCAGGCATGGACCTAAAGGGGAATGGCTAGGGCACCTCATGACCCAAAAAATCATGTTTAATTTGAGGGGCGCCTAGGTGGCTCAGTTGGCTGAGCGACTGCCTTTGGCTCAGGTTAAGATCCCGGAGACCTGGGATCGAGTCCCACATTGGGCTTCCTGCTCGGCAGGAAGCCTGCTTCTCCCTCTCTCACTCCCCCTGCTTGTGTTCCCTCTCTGGCTGTGTTTCTCTCTGTCAAATAAAATCTTTTTAAAAAAAATCATGTTTAATTTGAATCATTACATAGTTACCAAAAGTGGACCTTTGAGTAGCTTAACTGAAAATATTTATCTTAAAAAGTAAGGTCATTTGGGTTTAGGAAAATGCTATATTATAGGAAAAATGCTTATAAGCTGTGAAATACAGCCTATAACTTTTCTTGAGTCACTGTATTTTACATACCATATTATTTGCCTACCCGTTCACTTTGTGTGAATGTACAGAATATTTTTCCATCGTGTAATTTTTGGATTAACTTGAGCTTTATCATAAGAGCATTTGTTACAAGTTTCCTACATTAGAGGTGGTTTTTCACTTCGGATTTCAGATAGTTGTTAAGTCTGAACATGTGTCCTTTACCGATAGATGTCTCTGATCCACAGTGGGGGTACCAGATGTCCAGCCATGAAGAGGAGATGCCCAAATCTCATCTGTTCCAAATCTTAATTCCATTTACCTTTTAACAAAACATCATAAAAAAAAAATACTTCTACCTTGGAGGTTAGAATAATTGCTCTAGGGAAAAAGCTCCCAAAGTACCTTCCCCGAGGCACTGTGCTGCTTTTTATCACTGGGACCATTCATCTCTTTAGAAAACCACAAAGATCTTTATCAATTTAGGACAGGGGGTTTAGATGGGTAGCAGCTGACTGAGGGTCCTGGCAGACCATACCCTTTGGTGCAGTAAACTTTCCACATACTGAAGATGAGACATAGTTCCCCTAAGGGTAGGGCTTTCCCTGCCATTACCCACTTGACCTTGTTTGATCTTCTTAGTTTCATGAATGTTTGATAAGTTCCCAGTGAGGAGGAGAAAACTGAGCCTGGTCTATTCATCTGGATTTGAAAGATTAGAGGTTTCAGCTGTATTCGCCCCCCTGGGAGCTCTCTTTATGATAAAAGAAAGAACACTTTTTGGATCCTTACAAGATACACATGGCAAGATTATTAGTTGGCTCTGTCTTTGAACTTATTTACCATGCTCTATTTGGAGTCAGCCTTTTGCTTCTGTCTCTGAAGCTGCTGGTCGAGTTGGCTTCAAGAGCATGCTCTAGTTCCTAGTTAAAGTTTGTGGAGAATTCTCCTGGGACTTAGCAGTATCTTCTTTCCCTGAGTGAATCCATTTGTTTGAGTGATCTTGGGGGAGCATCTGCTCTTTGTATTGCATATATGCTAATTGGAATGAATAATTATTTCGCTGTAGACATTGCCTCTGCCATAGCCATAGCTCTGATGACATTTGGCACTCTGATCCAATGTCAGATCATCACATAATTCCATTGCCTCCTTTAAAGGGTACTGATGATTCAAACCCTGTCTTGTTAACTCCAGCTAGACCTAGTTGTCCACCTCCAGGATATTCATTTAACACCCCTGGAAGAAACAGGAGCCCTGTTATTCTGCTTCACACCCGAGACTTTATGGTTTAGGTCTTAAATCGTGGACACACACCTTATATTAGCATGCTTAATCAAGGACTTGGAGTTGTAAGATTCAGGGCTGGTTTTAAAATGTGCCAAGTAGATCTGGAACTAACAATAGAATTGAAAAACCGAGACCGTGATGTACTGTAATTTAATTTGTTTTTATGAGGAAAGTTGACTCCTTGACTTTCAATTTATTTAGTAATGGAACTGTGCATTGACTGTTCAATCATTTACTCAAAATATTAGAGAGCAATAGGTTTGTTCACATTCCATGAAACTGATGAAACTATGTTTTTATGAAATATATTTGGAGCTTTGAGAACTTACTAAATGTTACAGGGTTTAAATAGGCTTCCCTTAGAAGGAGTGTTTCTCTAAATTTGAATTTTGCTATTTTTGGTTTTGTAGTTCACTGTAGTGTAATAGACGTTATGTAGGTAAGAGAACCACTTGATGGGGCAGATCTGTTACCTTATTAAAAATATAGTTTCTTCAGTGAAATTTATAAAAATTCCTCTTGAATAAGAGACATTTGAGGAAAGGGGGGGAAATGTCCGTTCTAAAAGTAAAATTCTCTTTTATAGCTTTTCCCAACAATTGCTACATTTTCCTTTGAGGGCTTCCAGATTTATGCCCTGAAAAAAAAAAAACCCACAAAACTTTATCTGAAATTTTAGAACATATTATCTACCTTCATTTAAAATTTTTAGTCAGTTTTTATAGTTTTTCTTATTAAAGTATTTCAATAGATGCATAAACAGTCTGTGGGTCTCAAAGTGTTTTCTTTTGGTTAAATGAATACCAAATCCTTAGGTAATATGTAGTGAAGAAATTCTAGTTTTCTATCTTAAATTTAATCAAATACTGACATGATTTTTAAAAAGATACAATGAAAAACAAATACTGACATAATGATGGAATTACCTTTTTATTACTTTTTCATTGCTTGACTTCTGAAACTGTATTAAGGAAATATCAACTATATTTTAATATATATGGAATTTCATGCATAATATGGGATTTGATACCTTTTCAAGTTATATAAACACTTTGAGTTTCTCTTGTATAATTTTACCAAAACATAATAGACCTTAGGTTATAGGATATAGTATTGTTAGATCTGTAACAGGCAATTTCTAACTTACTTGGTTTTGCTTTGTCAGAATCATAAGTTGTTAACTGTGAAGATGTGTGAGAATCGTGTGGATTATTTTTTGATTATTTCCTAAATGCAAATGTTAAGAACTTGCCAATCTGGCCAGTATTGCTTATAAAAATTGTCACAAGAAGTGGTCAGAAATAAAATTAAAAAAAAAAAATATCTCTCAGGTAGCTTGTTCAATTAGAAAACCTAGAGAAAATAAGAAAGGACTAAGGAGAGAAAGAAAAGTAGAGGGGGGAGAGTTATTTAGCTACTTCTTACCAAAAAAATTAGATGATTCAAGTCCAATTTATTGGTTATTTATGATTTTTTTTCTCCAACAGAATATGGGTATTTTAATCAACCATAAGTTGAGTGTTCTCAGTTGAGATAGTTACAGCTTCAGTATTTCATAGCCTTCTTTAAGGTTAAATTTTATTTTATTTTTAAAGATGTATTTTTTAAGAGAGAGAGTACATGTGTGCATGAGTGGGAAGAGGGGCAGGGAAAGAGGGGGAGAGAATCTCAAGAAGACTCCCCATTGAGCTCAGAGCCTGCCAAGGACTCCATCCCAGGATCCTGAGATCATGACATGAGTTGAAATTGAGTCAGATGCCACCCAGGCGCCCCAGGGTTAAATTTTAAAACATAAAGGTAGTAAATTAAAGAAAATAAACTACAAACAACTAATCAGAGCACCTGGGTGGTTCAGTGGGTTAAAGAATCTGCCTTCGGCTCAGGTTGTGATCTCAGGGTCCTGGGATCGAGGCCCGCATTGGGGGGGTCTCTGCTCAGCAGGGATCCTGTTTCCTCCGCTCTCTCTGCCTGCCTCTCTGCCTACTTGTGATCTTTCTCTCTGTCAAATAAATAAGTAAAATCTTAAAAACAACAACAACAACAACGAATAATCAAGTCCTACACTGGTAGTATGAAATGTTATGAGTCTGAGTTTAAACTTTAGGGACGCAGTTTTCTTCAAAATCAGAGGCATTTCAGATTGTCTCAAAATCTTGCCAGCGCTCCCAAAAGGCGTAGTTCGTGAGTAGAACAATACAGTCCAAGGCTGACCTCGAAATCCTTCCACAGGCATTTACTGAAGAGAGATAAAACAAGTCAGTAAATTATCATTTGATATTTGGTCACCTGTTAAGGAACAGGTTTTATCTATAGAGTGCACTGGAAATCTGAAACATTCTGTACTCCTAATACTTTTTTGCATAACAGATTCTTGTATTCTGTTATCTATGCTATTAATCTCATAGAGTTAAAAACATAATTGTGTATATTCTAGAGTGTGCTTTTATATGCTATTTCAAGCATGTTCACCCCACAGTTACCTCTGGGCATAGATGTCTGGTTTCTCTGTTGTAAGAGGGAGTGGCGTGGGCTCTAGTTCTCTTCAGCCCAATGAAGTATGTTTTCAAGGATAAGACCTAGTTCAAGGCAGTAGGAGATGGGAATGAAAGCACGTTCTGTGCGTGTGAGCATCACAGAGATTTCAGCAACTGCTTCAGAGCCTAAGGACAACCTATGGAAAGCTGCAACGGAGCCCCTGTTCTTCTGCAAAGCAGACTCCAGCTGGCTGTGCTGTGGGAGCTCATTCCCTCCACAGGGACAGGGCGGAGCCCACAGAGGGATTCATGGCCACGGCCTGACAGTTCTACAAACTTCCAGAAACTTAGCAACTTAAACGACATGGATTTTGTTACTTTGGGTTCTAGAGGAAATAATCCAATGTAGGTCTCCTGGGGCTAATAATAGCAAGACGTCAGCAGGGCTGTGTACTTTTCTGGGGACTCTAGCTGGGAATCTGTTCCCTTCCTCTGTCTTCAAAGCCAGCAGGGGTGTGTAGAGTCCTTCTCACGCTGCATCACTCTGGCATCACCTCTCTGTTTTCCTCTTCCACTTGGCAGGACCCCCATAATTATTTTGGGCCCATCAGGACAATCCTGGATAATCTCTCTGTGTTAAGGTCTGTGGATTCTCTTTCTTCCTGTAACATACTCGCAGGTTCCTATGGAGACTGGTGTTCTGCTCACCTCCTTTACTATGAAACACCCGGCTTGTAATATCAGATAGCTCTTAAACTCTTTATACTCTGGCCTAAAACCAATTTGTTCACATATTTCTTAATTTATTTCCCTATATATTTTTAGTGTAATTTTTACCTATTATTGGCCACTGAATATTTGGAGAATGCCATCCCTCACCCCATAATTCCTTCTTCCTGCTCTATACCCATCATTTTTTGAGAGGCTTATAAATTGGGAGTAATAGACATGTGTTTATTTTTCTCATATGAGTACAAGTTCTGATTCATATAGTCATTTTTTCTGAGCTTGCCTGACTGTCTCAGTCTCACTGCTTTTATTCTCTTTTGGCAGTAGGTTACTGGATTTTCTCAGTTTCTTAGCCAGCATTTACAGTGCTTTGTCCTTGGATGATTATTGCTTCTTCTTTGCTAATACCCTTAGCTCTTCTGAATGACTGCCTTTTCTGATAGAAGCAGTATGGAAAATCAGATGCTCACAAGCCAAAGGAGACAAAGCTAAGGCTGTGTTTCCTATTGTTTCCCCCTTTTTCCTCCTTAAAAAAAATAAAAAAACAAAAACAAAAACAAACGTGTATGTATGTTTAGAGAAAGAGCCTTGAGTAGAAGGGTGCTGGACTTGAAGATGAAGAAGGGGAGATGAAGGGGAGATGAAGAAAGAATCCAGTGCAGAGCCCAACATAGGGCTTGGATCTCAAGACCCTGAGATCATGAACTGAGCCAAAATCAGATGCTTAACCTACTGAGTCACCCAGGCGCCTCTTCCTCTGCCTATTTTTTCATCAGACTATTTATTGCTTGCTTGTTTTCTTTCTTTCTTTCTTTCTTTCTTTCTTTTCTTTCTTTCTTTCTTTCTTTCTTTCTTTCTTTCTTTCTTTCTTTCTTTCTTTCTTTCTCTATTCTCTCTCTCCCTTCCTCCCTCCCTCTCCCTCCCTCCCTCTTTCCTTTGTGTTGAGTTATAGGAGTTCCCTATATATTTTAAGTAGGAACTCCTTAGTTATAGGAGTTATAGGAGTTCTCTATATATTTTAAGATAAGGAACTCCTTATCTCATACATCTCATACATGCATATATCTTCTCCCATTCAGGAGGTTTCCTTTTTGTTTTCTTGATTGTTTCCTTCACTATGCAAAAGCTTTCTTATTTTGGTGTAGTGTCAGTGGTTTATTTTTGGTTTTGTTTTTCTTGCTTTTAGGATTTTGATGGTTTTATGCCTCACGTTTAGGTCTTTCAACCATTTTGAATTTATTTTTGTGCACAATGTGAGAAAGTGGTTCAGTTTCATTCTTTTCCTGAATACTATTTATTAAAGACTGTCTTTTCCCTTGACCATATAATTGTGGGTTTATTTCTGGGCTCTCTGGTCTGTTGATTTATGTGTCCATTTTTGTGCCAATACCATACTGTTTTGATTATTATCATTTTATAGTGTATCTTAAAATCTGGGGTGGTGATGCCTCCAGCTTTTTGTTTCTCAAGATTGTTTTTGCTTTTGGGGGTCTTCTGTAATTCCATACAGATTTTAGTATTGGTCTAGTTCTGGAGAAATGCTATTAGTATTGATCAGGATTTCACTGGATGTGTAGATTGCTTTGGCTGTTATATTGTTTTCCCCTTTTTTCTATAGTAAACTCATTAGTGCTGCTATACACACGTGAACTAGCCTTTTAGAAAGCCAAGATGCATACCCCGTTTTCAAACAGTGAAGAACTGTGCATTTGTGGATAAGTATAGTATTTAAGGGTGTAGATTTTGGGGCTATGCTATGTAGGTTTGACCAATATTTCTAATATGTATTTACCTGTACAGCCCGGGGCAAATTACTTAACTTATTCCTGTACTACTGTGCTCATATGTGAAGTAGTGTTTTTAAAATTATTAAAAGAAGTGACATTTGTGACAATTTACTAGGTACTGGATAAAGTATTATTTATTAAGTTTATAAAATATAAAATGCCTAATATTAAATTTAAGCAATACATTTCTCTAAGTTTTTTCACATGTACATTCACCTTTTTGCTTACTCCCTCCTTTCTTTTTTTTTTTTTTTTTACCTTTTCAGTAATCATTTTCTTATCCTTGGTTCCAGAGCTTTAGACTGTTAGGACACTTCCAGGAGAACTTTAGAATAGTCATGTTGAAGAAGGCATCTATAATCACCAAAGTGACAAGAGAAGAGATTGTTTACTTTTCCATCTAAGGGAAATAGGAGGTTCTTGATGCGGAGAGACTACAGAAATGTTCTATCAACAAATGAACATTTATTTTCTTGATTAAAAGTAGACACCATCCCTGCCTTCACATACCTGAATCCATATGCCTGGCACTGAGATGTTCGTTAAGATGTTGTTTTTAAAAATAGGCCCAAGTGACTGTTTATAACATCAAAACAACAGATTAAAACAATGAATAAATAAGTTAACATTTTTATGGTGTCTCAGAGGAAAAAACTAATTTTTTTTTTTTTTAAGGCCTCATAGAGCAGATTCAGGAGGGAGAAGTGATAGGTGATTAGGAAGAAAGAGAAAAAAACTAAGAGATAAGCAGGGCTTGGGGATGGAGACTTCTCTTTCTCTTGTACTTGGACTCTGAACCATGCTGAGCAGTGAATAATCCACAGGGAGACAGCTAGAGCCTCTGTATTCAGTGTTCTTTCTAGAGAGCAAAGACCAAACATGATAGTGAAGTTTTATGAAGAAGATGATTCTCTTACTGGAATAAATATTCTGAAAGCTTTAAGAAAGCCAGAAAAATAGAAGTGAGAGAGTACAATGTTGTTATGATATTTAATGTGATTAATGTATATTTTGGCTAGAAATTAGAATAGATAATAAAAAGTATCAGGAAGAGGAAACTGATTATAAATAAAAAGATTTAAGAAGGCAGTGAAGACTAAGGCCAAGAGTTCTATAGAAGAGCAAAAACCATCTATGAAAGCTGAAGTTAGCAAAAACATTTCATCCACAGCACAACTTATGGAATCTCTAAACGCACCACATGCATTTAGCTGGAAAATAATCTACATCTTAAATACCAGTCCCAGAGCCTAGAATGGTGGTGGGTAAATGAGCTGGCGAGATGTGCTGGGTTATGGTTTCCATTCTCTTCATGAGAAATGACTGAAACCCAAGACAGATGAACAGGTATTAGATTGGAGAGAGAATAGATTGTAGATTCAAAGGGCAGGTGCTGGTCAGTAGGTGGTTAAGCCTCATTTGGCCAAGTTCATTGGTTGCCATTCTTGTACTAATGTTTCATCTGTTCGCTCAGTGCTGTCTACATCTGTGGAATTGATGAATGTGTATGTGTTTTGTTCTGAAAACAAAGGGTTACAGATCTTCTTTCATTCCTTTCCTAAAATATTTGTAATTTTATGTTGACTTTTAGGCTATATAGTTTAGTTTATAATTATCATGATCATTAATATTGTTAAATATTTTTAATTAAAATCTTATACTTTATTATTACCTTTTATTTATTTTATTTTTTAAGATTATTTATTTATTTATTTGACAGAGAGAAACACAGCCAGAGAGAAAACACAAGCAGAGGGACTGAGAGGGGGAGAAGCAGGCTTCCCGCCGAGCACAAAGCCCAATGTGGGGCCCGATCCCAGGTCTCCAGGATCATGACCTGAGCCGAAGGCAGTCACTTAACCAACTGAGCCACCCAGGCGCCCCATTATTATTACCTTTTAAAAAGACTTCAGAGAGTGCAAGCATGGGGAGGGCAGAGGGAGAGGGAGAAACAGACTCCTCGCTGAGCAAGGAGCGCACCACATGATGTGGGACTCAAGACTTGATGGGGCACCTGGGTGGCTCAGTTGGTTAAGCGACTGCCTTCGGCTCAGGTCATGATCCTGGAGATCCGGGATCGAGTCCCACATCGGGCTCTCTGCTTGGCGGGAAGCCTGCTTCTCCCTCTCTCACTCCCCCTGCTTGTGTTCCCTCTCTAGCTGTGTTTCTCTCTGTCAAATAAATAAAGTCTTTAAAAAAAAAAAAAAAAGACTCGATCTCACTGCCCTTAGATCAGGACCTCAGCCAAAATCAAGAGTTGATGCCTAACTGACTGCCCCACCTAGGTGCCCCTAAAAGGTTATACTTTAATATAAAAAATAAAATGTATAAATGTACTTCATAAGCCAATTATCTTACCACAATGTTCATGTCCATTAACAAAATCTTAAAACATGGCTAAATAAAAAATATGTAAACTTTTTTACTAACGATTAGGTTTAAAGGACTTAATTTAACATTACTGTCTACATAAAGAGGAGGTAAAAGTTACATACTGACTTGACCTCATTGCTGTCATTCAATTCCTTTTCTGAAACTGGTATTCTAGGCTCTGAGCCTTTACCAAAAATGGGGAAAAAATTATTCCATGAGACATGAAGCATGTCCCTTTAACTCTTTTGTTACATAAAGTAGAGTTTGAAATGTGTAGCGTCCTTTAAAGAGAGATTTATTCCTGTTTCACCACATGCAGGGAACAAAGTCTGAGAAGAGCATCAAATTGCAATACTGATCTCTTTCTTTTGAATTCCCGGAGCTGTTTATCATTCTCCCTTCTGATGGTTATGTGTCTTTCTATCCAAGTATATTCTATAAGCTGCTTGAAGACAGGTTTCTTTCTGAAAACCTCTGCCATAGCTAGCATAGTGTCTTCAATGGTAGATGCTTAGAAAGGATGCTAAAAGTTTAGAAGAATATTGATAAGTTGTACTAATCAAGGTTACCCCAAGGTCAACCAAGCTGTGCTGACCACCAGGAGCTCGATGTACTGATCTAATATAAACCTGAGGAATACCTTGCTCTTTCTATACAGTCTTCTATGGAAAACTGGAAACATAGCAATAGAAAGCTATTTTGCCTAGAAAAGTGTATGCAAACCCAAATAATCCTGTTTTAAAGATAAACATCAAGGAGATCTGTTTTCCTTTCTAGATCATAAATTAGTGACTCACCTATTTTAGCATGTGAGAATTTGAAATATATCCCTTCTCTCTTCTTGTATAGAGTCAATACAAGGTAGAAAATAACATTCTTATAACCTATAGCAAAGAAAATGTAGAATAATCCTTCCTTCCCTTTGTTGTAACAAAATTCCCTTGAGAATGTGACGTCCCAAGCCTTGGGGTATCAGTGACAGTATTTCCAGTCCATCCTTTGAAACAAAGGAAAACTTACTACTGGGTTAAGAGCCAAGAGATACTTCATAGCTGTGACACCATTACCTGTACATGAGCTAAATGTTCTTACTGGTGGAGCTTCCTCATCATGTAAACACTTAAATGCCTTGCTTACTATTGAGAACATGTATTCTTTCAAAATTTGGCTAACTACCTAACTTTGTTTTTTTAAAATAGGTGAATAATCTTAGGCCAAGAAGGAAATATTGAACTTTGTTGCTTAGAAGTTTCTACTATTTATATCCCATCAAATAAAGCATTAATACTTCATTTTGGCCTCCTTGGTAAGTCTGAGGCCATTAATTTGGATGAATAACCTAACTGAAATAGTTACCCTCTGTTTAGACAGGTCCTATATTTTTCAGTGCTCTTTCAAATTTTATTTGAAGAATACATTAACAGACACATTGTCTCCCTGAGAACAAGAGTAAAATTTAATTTGGAATCTTGAGCCTGTAGGAAAGTTTAGTCGAGAAAAAACCAATTAAAATTAAAATGCTAATTAATGAAAGGTCATGCAGGAGTATTACATACTTTCTTTGAATAATCAAAACTAAAATTAGGAGTCTGGCAAGCAGAACCCGAACATGATTCAGATGTTGTAAGTCAAAAGCCATATGAAAGCCTCCTGCCCCTTGCAGAAAGGAAACATTTCCTTAAAAACCAAGGACAAAGAGATAAAGCTTAAATAGAAGCCGAAAAACATCATCTTCCATAAATGGTGGCTCTTGTGATGAGACCTGAGGAGCCAAGGGCAAGAATTCTTGCCAGGTCCAATCTTCTCATAGTAGCATGGCTCCGAGCCCTTCAGGTCCTGTGGGATGGTTAGCATACCGGTCCTTTATCTAATTAAACACTGGATTTACCCGTAAGAAATAGAGGATTAAAAACCGAGTTTTTCACCTGGTATTTGGTTGTCTGCAGAGTTCTTCTATACGCTATCAGATATAATTTTGAACAAAGCTTCTAGATGAAGGACAGCAAAGATGAAAAATTCATGTATTAGGAAATAATTATCATCTATAAGCTGTTATTTTAATAACTACTTAAGGAATATAAGTGTGTGTAAGAGGCATGATCTCAATTTGATAAATATGGCTCTGAAATGTTATATTGCTTCTTAATAGGTACAGCCTTCTACTTTAAGCTTTAAAACAAAACAAAATTATTATTTCCATGTTACTTTTGAACTTTACCTACCTTTCTAAGTTTCACATCTAAGACTCTAGTTTTAAAAAATCCAAGTGTTTATCCGTACTCTACTGATGTTCACTAAATTTCCTTTCTGTTAATTTGAGTGTCATTTTCAAGGGCAAATGTAAATGTCAGCTATGTTAAGTAGCTGGGAAGAAAAAAAAAATCATCATGCTGATTAAGCAAAGGGACATGACCAGAGATCTCAGGGGGCTAAAAGGAGAATTTTTAAATTCTGGCTGAGGCAGAGAAAGAAGCGTAGGTACTCTCATCTACCAATGCAGGCAGAATAGAACTGATTTGGAGTCTCTGAGAGCAGACTAGACAGGACCTTCTCCCCTTTGCATTTTAAGAAGTAAAGAACAAGACATTAGCCTTTGTGACAACAGTTTGCATTGCAGAGGTCATGCTGAAAGAGATAAGAACATTTAACATGGGAATTAAAATTTTAGACAAAGTTGGGATAAACTAGGGTTCCAGGAAACATGACTGATCGGAAGGAGCGATGGTGATGATAGGACTATCACAGGAAGTCGCATGTTCTAACGACATCCTATATCCTAGGTATCACTAGTTTCGACGAATTTTAATCCTAAAGCACCTCACTTAGAAATTTTCTTAACCTTCCTTGTAGTCTGTGTTTTATTCTTCCTTAATAAGATCTGGCACCTCTCAAATACCCTCGCTGGAAAAGCAGCCACATAGTCAATGCTTTTTGGCAGCGAGAACTCAAAACCATGAGTTCTTAGCACTTTGTGGGGCAAACTCAAAATTGGCATTGACACCGAAGTCAATACCAAAAGAAGTCATTGGCCCACTCTTAGTGACCTCTGTGTGGTCCACACAACCCGTACGGGGTGATAGTACTGGGACATGGTCGAACAGGACACAGGGCAATAGAACAGATCATTACCTGGTACTTTGAGTTCAGCCTTTGTATCGATTTTGAAAAGTTCCTCATGGGGAATAAGTAGAACTTCACTTGTCGGACCACTCCTTGTAGGATATTTTTGTATTTGGAGTCAGATTAGTTCTCACTCCATTGATTCATTTGTTTTGTGAAGTACGCTTACACAGAGGTGTGGCATACCCGTTAGTTGCTGTGCCCTGGCCATCTGCCTCTCTCCCCATTTCCTCAGTGACAATGGCATACAGGCATTTAAAAAATAAGGTGCTAATTAACGTGAAAGTATTAACAATCCTCTCATCCCTTTTCATATTTATGGTAATGATGGCATAGAATCTCGCTTTTTTCCATATACAAATTTTATTGACTTAAAATTTGAGACAAAATCCATATTGACCTGTAACTGGGCTTCCCTGTTCTGGGTTTGCCCCTCTTGAGTAGATTAGGGGACCCTGCTTGTCATCCCCTGCAGCTACACCACGTGAGATCATCATGAGATCCTCCCTGATCTCCCTCCAGCATGGTTACTGCAGGTGATCCTCTCTCTCTCTCCTTATTCGTGATAGCCGTTTACATATTTGTAGGTTCTCGGTGTGGTAACATAGAGCTTTCTTTTATTTAACAACAGTTAAAAACAATGCCTCTTACTGTGTTTAGTCCATATCCCTACTTTCAGCTCTGATTTTACAGAACAAATCCTTTCCCCCTTGTAGCAGGGAACTATGTAATTGATTTCTTCCCTGTGTACAGACCCTGTTCCAGCTAACTGGTTGACCTCATTGCTGTTAAAGAAATCACAGGCATTCCTCCTTCTGTGGCAAACATTACTCCCATCTGGAATGGTCTCTACATCTATGAAAATCATTAAAGGTCCAACCCATCACCTCTCGGGTATGGGCAGAGAGTTAAATGCCTTGCACTTCTGAATTCGCAAGATCCTTTTCTGACTGTTGACATACCTGCCTGGTAGGGTTGCCACAATATCAAGTTCCTGGTTCTTGCTGGAATATTTATAAGCTCCCGGAGATGCTCCCATTTTCCAAATTCACAAGAACACCTCCCTGTACAGTGCTAGCTCTCTCTCAAGTTGTTCCAATTAAACTCACCTTTATAAATGCTGTTAGTAATGCTGTATATCAAAGCTAATGCCAGGTACATAATAAACTGTTCTCTAAACATTTTTCCTTGTATATGCACCATATCTCAAAGCTTTTGCACGGAGTATTGTGTGTTCTTAGTGTTCATTAGCTACTGGGAGTGAATGTAGATGTTGTGGTTGTGAGTAGAGTGTTCTATGATGGAGGGAAGCTACCCCACATTGTTAACATTTTGAAGACAGAGCCCTACAACAACAGCAGTAGTGTAATGTAACACTGTAGCATTGCTAGGAGATTTTGATGATGACTGAGGGAATATGAACAGTTTACAGACTGCTTGCTGGTTCCCAGGATGCCATGCTTACACCTCTTTAAGTATTTGCTGCTGTTAATTACTGTGGTGTAGTTTCTCCAATCTAGGAAACATTCACAAGTGGGACAGGAAGAATTAGGTGTTTGTTGTTTTATTTATTTTTTAAGATTTATTTTAGAGCACATGCAAATGCAAGGGTAGGGAAGGGCAGAGAGAGAGACAGTCTTAAGCAGACTTCCCACTGAGCACAGAGCCTGACTCGGACTTGATCTCTTGACCCTGAGATCAAGACCTGAGCTGAAATCAAGAGTCAGATGCTTAACCAGGTGAGCCAGTGAGGCACCCCGTATTTGTTGTTTTGTTTTTAATCATTAACATAAGTGAGGGTAGTTTTGAACTTATGTAGTCCCAGATCAGGGTGCATAGCACGAAGAATCCCTCTACCCAGCTTTGAAAAACAGATTCTTGGACCATCTCCTATATCTTCATTTGACTAATTTCCTAGTCTCAACGTAGATGCAGTTTTTATTGCTAACCCCCCATAAAACACAGAATCCTGAGTGAAAAGATTACCATTCCATAAAAACTATACAATTCTGGATGGTATTTATTACATTTTAATGTAGCACATAGTTTATTTTTTCATGCTCCAATGAGCTCGATAAAGATGACATTGTCTTATTCACCCTTGCGTCCCAAAAGTCCTCAAACATTGCAGAAGGGATGCAGCAATTAATGAACACAAATAATATGGCATATTTTTCTGACATTAGTAGATTTGTTGGAAGTTTAAATAGATCATTCTGGTGAGCTCACCATGCCATCCAGTTACTGTGAATAGAAAAACAAACATTAAAAAGGAGATCACAAAAATCACAGTATTTTATATCAAATGAAGATTGTATAACTAATGCCGTTTCTTTCAGCTTTGCCAAGTTGTCCTTAAAATAAGTAAACGATCTTTTGTGATACTGCAATTAACAAAGCCCTTATTATAGAAAAATAGCATTTTGGGATCAATATGGTTTTGATATTTTAATATGTATTTTATATAGTATTTCTCAAGACTCCCACATCAACAGAATTTAACTCTGTTTTTCTGGTAATGCCTGACATCATGCTTTACATATGAAATGTGCTCAAAAACTGCTTCCTTGCTAGATTTAATTTAAATTAAATGTTCAGAAACTTAATTTTATAGGCACCATGCATGAGAGAACTTTAGACTCGTCAACATAGGAAGGTCAGTATAAATCCTAACTTCGATCTGACTTTAGTCTGGAAGTTTAGTGCCAAAAGTAATGAAAAGTCTTACTTGAGGAATAGTACTCATTTCATAACAGATTTTTACTAGTTATCATAGTTGTAGTGTTCCCTTGTTTACCTATCACCTATATCTCTGTTTAAATATATCACTAGGAGAAAAGTAGTAAAACTGACTATATTTACCACATATGTTTGCTCTAGTAAAGTTTTACTTTTCTAACTGCAAAGTTGGTTTATTTGCAATTACACTTCTTTTTTTTAAAAAAAGATTTTATTTATTTATTTGACAGAGAGAAACACAACTAGAGAGGGAACACAAGCAGGGGGAGTGAGAGAGGGAGAAGCAGGCCTCCCGCCTAGCAGGGAGCCCGATGTGGGACTCGATCCCGGGTCTCTGGGATCATGACCTGAGCTGAAGGCAGTTGCTTAACCAACTGAGCCACCTAGGTGCCCCACAATTACACTTCTTAATACAGATATGAGTAGAATTGGATGCTTACAAAGGAACTTTAGAAATCTTAATCTCTCTCCAAGTTCCTATGAAGCATTTAAATCATTAGGTTCAGACAGAGAGTCAAGGGGTCTCCAGGTGGTTCAGTTGGTTGAGTGTCTGCTTCTTAGTTATGGCGCAGGTCAAGATCTCAGAGTCCTGGTCGTTGATCCCTGTACAGAGCTCTGCGCTGTGCAGAGTCAGCTTGATATCCTCTCCCTCTGTGCCTCCCTCCCCCACCCCCTGCTTGCTTGAAGGTCAGCTTTCTCAAATAAAATAGATAAATGAAATCTTTTTTTAAAGAAGAATCCAGTCTCATTTGTCCAAACTAAATATTGCTGTATTTCGTCTGTGGAATTCTCTGTTTGTGAATGGCCTTGCTTTCAAAACATCTCTTGAGAAAAGATCTAGCTTCAAAGCATCTCTTGAGAAAAGATCTAGCTTCACAGGCTTAGAGAAGGAACATACTAACTTCATTAAACTAAGAATTGCTTGAGGTCAGTCCACCTTTATTGTTTTTTTGAAGTGTGACATCTAGCTCAGTACTAGGCTCAGAAAACTACTAAAACCTACTTTATGTAGTGTCATCACTATGCATTACATACCAAGTTTTCTTTCCCATGGTATCCTCTGGACATAGAAAGATAGACTGTTTCTATAGAGAAATTATAGAGCAGTACTTACTTATTCATTCATTCATTCGTTCGTTCGTTCACTTATTCATTTATTTATTTATTTATTACTTTATTCATGTTGAGAGAGAGCACCTAAGCAGGGGGAGTAGCAGAGGGAGAGGGAGAAGCCGACTCCTCACCGAGCAAGCATCCAGATGTTGGGCTCAATCGCAGGATCCTGAGATCGTGACCTGAAGAAGAAAGTAGATGCTTAACCGACAGAGCCACCCAGGACCCCTAAAGCAGCAATTTTAAGGTGTGTTTTAGGGAGCACTAATCAAGATATTTATGTAAAAATATACTTCATGGTGTCCTTTGGAGACTATCTAACCCACAGGAGCATCACTTCCCAATTTTGCTTAAGCAAATCCATTTTCTGTGTAGTACTCAAAATTCACTGGAGGGGTTGAGCTTTGGGATGATGTGTCCAAGGGAGTATCTTCTGAGGCCCTCCTGGCTGGAGAGAAGCTCTGGGAGAAGTCAGAGAGTTGGCAAGGTGAGCCCAACTGCAATAAAGGTTCTCACTTTGGCTGAAGTTTGACCTTGTCCCTCTGTTGAAATTTAAATGAAACCTTTGAAAACTCTTCCTTTGCATTGAAATCACATAGCACCTCTTTTCTGTAACGCATACAGTTTTATTATTTTCCCTCATAGTCCCCACTGATACGTTTACTTTCAAAAAGTGATAATGTAATTTAAGATCAAGACCCATGTTTCCTATGTGGCATGCCAAGAAGTGGTCTCAGTAGAATGAGTCGGTTGGTGGATTACATGTCCAAGAGAGTGTGACCTGGAATGGGGTCGGTGCAGGGAATAAGGATGGAGAACAGAGATGGGTCAGCAACTCGGGCTTAAAGTTGCATTTCTGATGTGCTTTAAAGGTAAGATCTCTCTCTCTCTCTCTCTCTGATTTTTTTCAAAACATAAAAAAGTGGTGTTAACATAAAAGTAAGAGATTCATAAAGATCACTGGGTATAACGTTCATTATGAGTATGAACTTTAGAAGTGATTCTGAGTAGAAATTTCATAACTTAGGAAAGAACACATTTATTGGAAAGAACAATTGGTCACAAAACCAGTAATGCCCTAACAGAAGGGAGTCAGGCGATGTCTTTGTTGCTATAAATTCTGAAAAGGTGCATTTGTATGTGACTGTCAAAAAGGGATGTATGACACACGAAAATGGCATAATGAGCAGTTAATTTAAAGTAACTAAAGTGTATTAGCCTTAGTCAAGTGAACAGTTTTATTTTTGTTGCTCTCTTTGGTAATCACACATGTATGAGTCATTAAAAAGCCAATTTGGTTGGTTCAGTGCATGCTGTTTTATCTTGTTTTCTCTCTGCCAGCAAGCACATTTACCCATAAATGGCTCACATCTGTTCTTTGTAATTTAGTGATTATGTGAAGGCCTCTGTGCCCCCTTGTTTATTTTAAAAGGACAATGGAAAGCTTCATTTGCATGTGATTGAAAGAAAAGCTTTGACATCTGAGGTTCTTTGATTATTTGTAAACTTTCCTTGCAAGTGGGTACCCACTGTCTACAAAATATTAAACACTTAACATCTGTAGGTTGTTGTCTATGACTGTGCCCCATTTAACCTCTATCATTTGATGGATGGCCCCCAATACTTTCCAAGCTATTGGCAGTACGGGGCCATTTTGAAACCTATCCAAAGAAAAATCTGGTTCATTGGGATAACCATATGTCAGTCCCAGGACCGTCCATGTTTACACCTGCTATTCAGATATAATTATTGTTATTCCTCCTTTCACTCTCAAAATTGTTCACAATCAGATGCCCATTTCTCTGGTCATCTTAGATATGAGGCCATAACTGTAGAATCAGTAAAGTGAGGTCTTAGTAGAAGTGGCTCTTAACTTTTAAATTTATAGGAATCAAAAAATGAAATGTTTGGGAATTAATGTAGTTGAAAAACAGTATAAATTCTAGCATATTCTGGTATATTTTAGGTGGCGTTTCTCATAAGCATATAATCTGGTCTGTTGCAGGCTCTTTGATACAGTGCAAAGTGCAAGAGCAGTTAATATGCTCCATGGTCCTATCAGAGAAATGCTGTTCTAGGCATCATCCAGTGTATTGTTTTGTTCTTGGACTACGAGCATCTGGTCTTGCCTACCATAGGTATTCCATAGACACCTTATTGATTTCCATGTGCCACATGGCTCTGTCACTTACAGAGACCTCCGCCATCTTTTAGTTTTATTGGAATCAGTGGGTGGAGAGAGCCAGTTGCTCCAGGAAGGTGGAATTGCCCCTCCAGGTGAGTGAAGGGCCAGGTACCTGACATTACAAGCAAATTCATATGTTAGTTGAAAAGCTGGGTCTCCTCCTGGGGAATTTGCCAGGCACTGAGAAGTTTCTGTGTTAATATCTTCTACTTGCTTGTGTTGATAAGGTTACATCAGTAATTACCTCACAACACTGTGGGCACACAGATTTGGAGATGTGATAGAGAGGGCATGAGAATGATCCTGGGATGAAGAGAAGGGAGTGACCTTCTGACCACAGGCATGTCTGTGATGTCCCTGTGACGTTTACCTCCTCTCAGAAATGAGCTGAGGACCCCTCCAAGCTCTATCACGAGTAATAAGTGGTAGTTTTATACACTGCCAGGGGTAACAACATCTGTCTGCCTTCCCAATTAGTGATCTCAGCACACATCCTCCTTAAGCCACTTGTAGTTGCCCACATATAAATAAGACATCCATACAGTTTCAGTAAAGCAGTCAGTGAGAACTACACCTCATCCAAATGTGAAATAGTGACATTTTCTTAGAGTTATTCATAGCTGTGGAAAGGGCACATTATACGTACTTACAGGGCTTTCAGCCAACACTGATGAAGTCTTACTGTGTAGACTACAGTATTATTCTTAGAACTACCAAGATTATAGATATTATTAGCTATCCATTCTACAAATTATAAGTAATGGCAAATACCTTTTAGAATTCAGACTGGATAGTCTAGCAGACATAGGCCTTTCTGAGTGATTCTGAGAGCTTTCTGTTCTGTAGATAGAGCAATCAATAGTAAATGCAGACGTATTTTAATATCACACAGAGTTTTTGAGTTTTGTAGGTTTCTGGAGGGTTTTTAGGTGATTTCTAAGGAAACTCAGTATAGAACTTCTTAAGCGTAGTCATTTTTAATTTATAAGTAAATCTAACTTGGGGTGGGTTGTGTGTATTTGTGGCTTATGTGTGTGCACATACACATTTTAGGACAAACACTATTGAAAATTTTTTTTAATTTAAGCTAAAATGATGCGATTTGAGCTGTTAAAATGCATCACTTACTATTGCTGATTATATAGAACTATTGACAAAAATGATATCTATTCATCAATAGAGAGGAGAACTTTTGTATTTATTGCTCATGATATGATTTCTAAGGTATTTTGCTCTATGTCAGACTTTTTATATGGAGTATCCAATTATGAGTCATAACTAACATAGAAGACAAAAACATTAAATAGACTTAATCTTTTTTTTTTTTTTAAGATTTTGCATGTAGAGGGGCACAAGCAGAGGGAGGGGCAGGCAGAGGGAAAAGCAGACTCCCTACTTAGCAGGGAGCCAGATGCAGGACTTGATCCCATTACTCTGAGATGATGACCAAAGCCGAAGGCAGACACTTAACCACTGAGCCATCCCGGTGCCACAGTTAGGCCACTTTAAAACTGAGGATATTTCACTTCAAGTTTAGATTTCTAGTTTCTCCTAAATAATTGGAATTTCTGGCAACATATAGCTTACACAGAAGCATGACCACAACCAGAAGAACCTGAAGAAAATGTTTTTACCTTGAAAGACATGTCCACGAATGCACACTCAAATTTCCCTCAAAACCCATCTTTTTGTTTGTTTGTTGAAGATTTTGTTTATCTGAGAGAGCATAAGAAGGCATAGGGGCAGAGGGAGAGACAGAGGCAAACTCTCCACTGAGCAGGGAGCCTGATGCAGGGCTCGATCCCAAGACCCTGAGATCATGACCTGAGCCAAAGGCAGACACTTAACCAATTGAACCACCCCAGTGAACTAAGTAGATTTAATCTTTACGAATCAAGGGAAAACTGCATATCTAAGTGGATGGCAAGGATTTTTATACTGAAATTACTATTTAGGAAACCCTGAATTTGGAAGAAATAAGTTGATAGGTGAACACTATTGAACTTAAGAGGTTAAGGATATTAAAGTCCCAAATGACCAACGGGGTTGGGAGGGGGGCAGGGAAGAAACCCAATGGTCTATGAAAGAAGGACATAGACAATATCCATTCCTGAGGTCCTGATGATTCCAGACAGAGGAGAGACAGATAGAAGTGGGCAATGTCGATGAGGGTGCCTGGGTGGCTCAGTTGTTAAGTGCTTGCCTTCAGCTCAGGTCATGATCCCGGAGTCCTGGGATCAAGCCCCACATGGGGCTCCCTGCTCCGCGGGAAGCCTGCTTATCCTTCTCTCACTCCCCTTGTTTGTGTTCCCTCTGTCGCTGTGTTTCTTTCTGTCAAATAAATAAGTAAAATCTTAAAAAAAAAAGTGGCCAATGTTGAAAGTAAGCACCCCACCTCTAACCCCCCTATGAAGCCTACCAATACATACCAACAGCAGCCATAACAAAACACTTGGAAGATGATGAATATATATTGGATTTATTTTTAAGTGGCAAATTCTGCATGTAGGTCTCTACTGTTGTGTCAGCTGCCGAGGTGCAAGCCCCCGGAGACGGGTTGGTATATGAGCTACATGAGTAAAAAGATGGCAATGTGGAACTTCTGAGATCGCTGTTATTATTAAGGATCATTATGTCAGAATCTAATAAACCTCCAGAGTCAGCAACGCTTATACAACAGAAAAAAAGATATATTACCTCCTGTTCTGAAATATTTTCAGCTTATTATACTTAGCTAACAAGGGCAGGTCAGCCTACTGAAGTTTGCTAAGAAAAATCTTGTTGGTGTGTTTGAGATGTCTGATGACTGTATACACATCATGCTTTATCTCCTATCTAGAAAGCTCGTATGAAGGACAGGAATGTGAATGGTCTCATTAAAATGTTGTGGTAATTTTAGGGGTGCCTGGGGGGCTCAGTTATTAAGCATCTGTCTTCAGCTCAGGTCATGATCCCAGAGTCCCTGTTTTGAGCCCTGCATCGGGCTCCCTCCTCAACGGGAAGCCTGCTTCTCCCTCTCTCACTCCCCTGCTACAGCTCTCTTGCTGTATCTCTCTCTGTCAAATAAATAAATAAAATCTTAAAATATATATATATATTTAAAACCACTATATATAGTGGTTTTAAAGCAATTGCCTATAATGTTTCTGTTTGTCCTACAAATAAAAAATTACTTTTTAGATAATGGGGTGACAGTTAGAATTGTGTTAGAATCCCTTATGTTTTCTTTTATGGATCTCTTATTGTAACTGTCACCCCATTATTAAAAAATAAATTTAAAAATGTTGCATTCGTTTCCAGTGAAGATAGAAGCATCACTCTTGAGCTGAGTTTTTCCTGATCTAGCCCGGGGTTGGGGGGGTGGTGGGAAGGGAGCCCCTGTGGGATAGAACAGTTTGCAGTTCAACTGTCAGCCAAGGCTACAAGCATCTGAAGGTCTGACCTGGCTTAGGGTGATCCACACCCATGCTCCCACAAAACTGTTGCAGGAGGCTGTGGGTCCTCATCATGTGGGCCTCTTCACAGAATGGCTTATGCCATGGCAGTGTATTCCTTCTTAGGGAATGATCTAAGCAGAGGGAAGAAAGAGAGTGCCCAACAGTCTCATTATAACTTCACTTAAAGATATGATTACTGGGGCTCCTGGGTGACTCAGTCAGTTGAGCCTCTGACTCTTGATTTTGGCTTCAGCCATGACCTCAGGGTTGTGAGATTGAGTCCAAGTCAGGCTCTGTGCTCAGTGTAGTGTCTGCTTGATTTCTCTCTCCTTCTTCCCCTCCCTGCGGTATGTGTAAGCTCTCTTTCTTTCCCTCCTTGTCAAATAAATCTTAAAAAAAAAATAAAAGAGGGGCACCTGGGTGGCTCAGTTGGTTAAGCGACTGCCTTCGGCTCAGGTCATGATCCTGGAGACCCGGGATCGAGCCCCACATCGGGCTCCCTGCTTGGCGGGAAGCTTGCTTCTCCCTCTCTCGCTCCCCCTGCTTGTGTTCCCTCTCTGGCTGTGTTTCTCTCTGTCAAATAAATAAAATCTTAAAAAAAAATCTACCTTAAAAAATAAATAATAAATAAAAATAAAAGATACCATTACTTCTGCTGCAACCTGTTTATCAAATACATACCTCCTACTTGAGCGTAGGGAGGGATTAACCAATGGTTCAATACCAAGGTGTGTCGGGTACATGATGGACCATCTTGTCCCCTCTCAGCAGAGCCTACAAAGAATCCCAGAAGTTGGACATACTCTCAAAGGTAAAGGCAATCAACTGATGTCAAACCTGAGAAGGACTACATCTAAAATATTTGGACTGTAACTAAGTTATTATAACTGTGCTCCATGAAGAAATGGAAAAACCTGTTGAAACAAATAGAAACACAAAGTCTCAGCAGACTGTTAGAATTAAAAAAAAAAAAATTTAGAACTAAAAAAAAAAATCACTGAATGTGCTCAAAAACAGAATGGAGATGAAAGAATAAGAAAACTTGAAAATAAACAATAGATCTCTTCCAATCTATAGTACTAGGGGGTGGGGAAAACATTTAAAGAGAATATTAAGAGTTTCAAAATCTTTGAGGACAGTATCAAGAATTATAACACTTATGCCATAAGACTCTTGAAAAGAAGGAGAAAGAACATGGTCAAGGGAAAAAAAGTTGAAGACCTGAAACTGAATACTTTCTAAAATAGGCAGAATATAAGAACTTGCATGATCAAGTGCTTCGACAAAATTCAAACAAGATAATTTTGAAGAAACCCATGTCTGGTGCATCAGATTAAATCTGCTGAAAGCCAAAAGTATGGGAATGAGAATCCTGTAAACATCCCAAGGAAGTGATATGCCTAGAAGAACAGAGATTCAAATGACTTCAGATGGCTCATCAGAAACCTTAGAAAACCAGACATTACTTTTCAGGTGCTCATGCAAAAGAATTTTATATCCAGTGAAAATATTCTTCTAACGAAAATAAAAATGTCCTATGAAAACAAACGAGTTTATTGTTTGCAGACCTGTCCTAAGTAAACACTAAAAGACACTCCTCAGAAAATGATATCACAGGTAAAAATGGACCTTCAAAAATGAAAAATGTGCAACATAAATTGCAGATTTGTGAGTAAATGTGATAATATTTTTTCTCCTAAGGTCATGAAAATGTATGCAGTAATTATAAATGCATAATCATCTGGTAACATTTTCACATATACAATATGTGTAAACTAACAAAAAGAGGGATAGCCATGATATACCTTTATATTGGTCAAGTTTCTACATTTTTAAATTTACTTGAAGTGGTAAAATATTAACTCTCAGTAGACTGTGAAATGTTAAGCATGTATATTATCCCTGAAAAGATCACGCAAAACTATACAGAGATAGTCAATATATAAATTTAAATAGAATACTAAAAAAAAATCAAATTTCAAGAGACAGAAAATGAGAAAGAGAAGAAATAAAAATACCCAACAAAAGAAAGTTGTAAAATGATGCACTCCCCCCAAAAAATCATGTGTCTAAATCCAAATGTATCCATAATTAAATATAAATGGTTTAAACGCACCAGTTGAAACAGAAGATGACATGTGATTTACTGTTTGATGCACATTAAAACCACAGTGGAGAGGAGACTTTTGGTCTGACTACAACACAGCTATGAAACTTGTTAACAGTGAAACCCGTCCATATGTTCACATATGCAGTGAGAATGGATAGAAACTAAAACACTCTGACATCAAAATGATAGGAACATAAATGGCACAGGTTCTCAAAGAATTTTTAGTATCTAATGAAACTATACATCATCTAAGAGCTGCATTCTTGGGCATTTATACCAGAGAAATGAAAATTTACATCCACACAAAAACCTGCACATGAATAGTCATAGCAACTTCATAAGAGTTAAAAAGGGGAAATAAACTAGGTGTCTGTCATGGGTGAAAGGTTAAACCAGTCATGGTGGATTTCTGCTGTGAAATACTATTCAGCAATGAAGAGGAAGGAACTATTGATACATTGGCCTGTGCTGGTGTGGGGATGGTCCTCTAGGAAATTAGGCTAAGTGAGAGGAAAGTATATCTCAGATACTTAACAGAGTGTATTTTTGCACTTATATAACAATTCTTAGTTGACAAAACGGTGGAGCTAGAGCACAGGTCCATTATTTCCAGGTATTAGGAAGAGGAGGCGTGGAGGCAAGGAGGCAGCGGTAGCATCAGAGGGCATCATGGGGCATCTTTGTGGTGAGAGTCTTCTGTATCTTGACTATGGTCGTGATTATGTGCATGGACACACGTGGGAAAATTGCACAGACCTGAACACACGTGCACAATGCATGGGGGAACGTGAAATGGTGAATCTGAATAGGTCCGTGGTGACGTTTCCATCGGTTCCCTGACTGTGGTAGTGTGCTGTGCTCATACATGATCTCACCACTCGGGGAGTGTGGGTGCAAACACCTCTGTCTCCCATTTTCTCTGTTGAGACTTATGTAGAGCAAGCCCAGAGGAGACCCCGTCAGTCTTCCCTGAGAGCCAGCAGCATCTTCTGTTGTAGGATTTAATATACCATCTTGTTTTAAGTCTGTCTGTCTCCCTGAAGAGTGAGCTTATTGAGGGAGGGCATGGTGTCCTATCCGTTTTTGTGTTCCCAGGACCTAGTCTCTTGCCCAGCACATGATAGGCACTTGATAAATATTTCTTCACTGAATGAATGCATGAGAAGGTGAGATGCCACTAGTTAAAAAAAAAAAAAAAAAAAAAAAAAGTACTCTGTGGAATTTCTGAGGCCTCTAGAGACTTACATTTATTGAAGAATTATTTTAAGGAACATGCCAAATTTTATGTGTTAAAATCTTAGGCAGTGTCATTTCTTCTATTATGTTGAGTCTGTTTCTCTGTAACAAGAGGAATTTTGCCTCATGGAAGTGTGATCCATGTTCTATGTTAAATAGTCACCATCAACATGACCACGTAATTTCTGTTAAGGTGTGCATGGCTATCCCAACATAATTTTTCATCCAAGAGAAGATGCTTGCTTTTAGAGCTAGCCCAGAGGAGGTCCACAGGAATGTGGTATGCATATGATGGCTGTTGCTCTCACTTGATAAACAAATTTGTATTACCTGGTCTTAAGTGTTTGTTTTTAGAAAATAAAAACAAGCATGTATTCAATAGAACATCGTTGTATGGCACATGCTGCCTAGCTACTGTGTGCAAGTGTGCTGAGTGCCCCTGTTAATCACTCTCTTGAGAACATAGTGGTCCTGTTTTCCCTCCACATTCCCATCAAGCAGACTGTGCAGAATGTGTTCAGTGCTCAAGGTCAGAGGCGCTGAGGGCATCAACACACAGCATCTTCTCTATAACAGCATGTGTCTGGACAGCAGGCCCTGACCTCTTGGGAACACAGGCTGTGCAAGGAGGGAAGGGAGCCCTCAGAGCCACAACTGCCCTCCATTGCTGTGACATGACAGCTTGCTGCAGGTGGACCCCAGCCGTGAATGTCTGTCCAGTCAGCCTCTTCTGCACTCCCTAGCCATCAGCTTGCCCAAGAAGCCTAAGTCTCCATTGCTGTGTTCTGGGGGCTTATCTTTGGCCTCACTGGATGATCCCACCACTAGGCCATGAGTTTGCTGGTGTGTGGCCACACATCTATTCATCTGTGATAAAATAGCACTTCCTCCTGCTCTCATGGGTCCTGTCCTCAGGCCTGAGAATTAAAACAAAACAAACAAAAATAAACCCACCAGAGATCTCCTTCACATTCAGTAGTTTAGATAATGTTACATTGATGATGTATGCACAGTCCCTGTATTGTTTTATCTCTTCTCATTCATTTTCAGAGACATTATTGCTCCGGTATTTGAAATTACTTTGTATGCCTGGGAACCACCAAATATCCGTTTATCTTGGGTTATTTTGAAACTTTTTAAATCAAATCATAGCACAGTAAACAGTGAGATTGTGTGTAATAAAAAAAAGAGTGCTGGTAGAGGCTTATCAAATTTCTGAACTTTGTACTTAAAATATGAATGTGGCAGATTATAAATTTATATGAAACCACAGAGCAGAATCGTGGCTAACTGATTTTTTTTTTTCTGGTAACGTTTGACTACTTATAGTTTTTGTTTAATAAAAGAACACAAAGGTTCACACCAATAAAAATTTACAAAGTTGGGGCGCCTGGGTGGCTCAGTTGGTTAAGAGACTGCCTTCGGCTCAGGTCATGATCCCAGAGACCCAGGATCAAGTCCCACATCGGGCTCCCTGCTCGGCAGGAAGCCTGCTTCTCCCTCTCTCACTCCCCCCTGCTTGTGTTCCCTCTCTGGCTGTGTTTCACTCTGTCAAATAAATAAAAAATCTTAAAAAAAAAATTTACACAGTTAACATTAGTGACCAGCAGCAGATTAAAGCAACAATGTCCCCTGGGAGAACCCTTAAACCCTATCTTGTCTCAGTTTAATGCGCCAAAGGTAACCACTGTTGAGACTTCCAAAACCCTAGAATAGCTCTGTTTTTGAACTTTAATGAAATTACACAGTGTCCTATTTTGTGAATGGCTTGTTTCATTCAATGTGGTTTTGGAACTCCTCCATGTTTTTGGCTATAATTTTAATACATTCATTTTATAGCTGTACAGTATTCTGTGAATTCCAGAATTCATTCATCCTTTTACTATTGCTTCCCACCTGGGATGTTTCTGGTTTGAGGTGTTTAAAAGAGTGTTCCTATGAAAATCCTTATGCATATCTTTTGGTGAGCTTATCTATGCATTGGTGTGTGGTGTGCACAGAGGAAGGAAATGCTGGGTCCTAGGGAATGTGTGGATTAAATTTAGGTAAACCATCAAAACGTTACCCAGAGTGACTGTACCAATCTGTACATTCTCTGAAAGAGAATTGGTCATTGAATATTCCTTCTGCTTCTTTTAAGCCTCTGTGGTGAGCACTTTGAGATAATCTGTGATGGTTTTAATCTGCATTCTTGTGACGATTAATCAAATTGAACACCATTTCATGATTATTAGCCATTTGGATATCCTGTTTTATAGAATATTGTTCACATTTCCCTGTTTCCCTGTTATCTTTCTGTTCTTAGGTATATTCTCTAGATGGTTCAAAGATAATCTCCCATCCTATGTCTTTTCACTATCTTAATGGTATGCTGTTTATAGTGAACTGCAGTTGAATAGTTTTCCTCTTCATTAGTGCTTTTTATGTTTATGAAATGCTTTCTTATCCTGAGATCATGGGTCATAAAGATATTCTTATATTTTAAACATATTTTATTACATATAAATATTATTTGTGTATCTTACATGCATGTATTTTTCTGTTACTATTTATAAATTTCAAGTTTTTTATATATTTATATTATAGATCATGTATTCTATATTTATATGTATCCTTTTACCTTATATTTGTATGTTTTATACACATATTTTTTCATATTTATTTCTATAATGCACTTGGAATATCTTTTTGTATATGGTGTGATATAGAAGTCAAGAACCATTTTTTAGAGGATTTCTATAGGGATAACAAAAAGATCCAACACAATTAACTGGGGGGGAACACATTGTTTTCAACTGTCCTGTCATTAATCAGATGACTGTATATGTGTGAGCCTGCCTTTTCTTTTTTGTTCCATTTTTTTTTGGTCTATCTTTTGCCTCTTGTGCATGGGTTTAAACACCATAATTTTTCAAGAGCTGTTGATACATATTTATTTTTCTAGTACTTCCTTTCAAGTATAGAAAGTAGGCCATATTACTCTCCAGAGGTGTAGTTGCCAGCCAGATTTTGTTAGTGAATATTTTGAATAGTTTTTTTTTAATTAGGATATAATTTTAAGAGTTGAACAGTTGTATTTGATAACTCACATTACCTGCTGCAGCGAGCACCAAGGCTTCAGTGTCTCCATGCAATAGAAACTGACTTTTCCTGGGGCAGCGGACCTTTAGGTGTGTACTATTAGGTCTTGCCTCTGCCCAAGATGTCCTCATGAACTTGAGGACCCGTTTTCTAGCAGTAACTCCATGCCATGGGAGGAGTACACGAGCAATGTCCTAGCTAGCCATCCATGCCATATGGGCAAGGAGTGAAAATTTTGCCTCAGCCTATGGCACAAAACCAAACCCTTGACTTCATAAATCGGCTCTGTGAGATACCATTTAGAAGCAAATTAGAAAGAACTTCCTAATGAGCTATTCAAAAAATCTTGAGCAGTGTTTAAAGTCACAAATGATCTTTTTGAAAGAACTTTAATTAGTTTAGGAAAGTTTCAAATGTTATGTTTGAATTGATAGAACAGAAAGGTGTTTTCACCATATCCCATTTACCTAATTGTGACTCAAAATTACTAATCTTATAATGTAGAGACGATATCCTAAAGGCACTGGATTTGATCCTACTTATAAAAATAGAATCTAATTTTCTGTATTTCTTTATAGTATTGTGCCAATAATATCTCAGACTGAATAGCGAAAGGATATTGGCATTACCTCAAGCCCCACTTCGGTAATTCATCAACAGCACACCTCAGTCTCTCTGGCGCTCAAAATTTCCTTTGTAAAATAGAGATTTCCACACTATCTCTCAAGGCATTTCTTAAGGTCAAATGGGGAAAAAAGTATGTAAGACATAGTGTCATAGAACACACTACACAATATGTAAGAGGTAATATTATTTGTCACCATCAAATAGTGTTTTGAACTTTAACAGTGTGCTCAAATATTTCATAGAACTGTCACACAGCACTCTAAAGTGAGTAGCTTAAGCATAGAGAAGATGGTGGATTCATTGCTGAGGGACACACATGGGGGTCCTGATCCTCTGATCGCTGGTACACGGGCAGTTCATAGAAACACAGAAATTACAAATTACCTGTGATGCTCTGTGGGGTATCTAGTTAGAGTTATAAATGTTAACGATCACATCACAGAAAAGTATTTCTGAAATAGGACCTCAACATGGATGAAATCACTTCATTTATAGGTGAGAAAACTTAGATGGTTTAGATGTAGACCTGTGCTACAAACTTAAATCCCAGTTCAGTAGTAAACTACTGTAATTATAGCCATTCCTTCCCAAAACTTCTCTCACTTGTCAGATACCCGTGATGCAATTTTTTGACCAGCATGATGGAGCCAGGATATTATTAAAAGACTGAATATGGTTTCTGAGAAAAGCAACATTCTTATAAAACTACCATCATCTATTCAATGAGTTTTATGCAGTAATTCTTAATCTCAGTTTCCTTAACTCTTATGGAGATACAGAATGCCCTTGGTATTTACGTGCAAAAGTTTTCACTTACGCTTTTAATTATATTTAGGTGAAGAGACATTGAGCTCCTTGTGGGCCTCCCTGCTCTGTGGAGACTTGGCTTCTCCCTCTCCTTTGCTTCTCCCCCTGCTGATGGTCTCTCACTCTTTCTCAAATCTTAAATAAAAATAAAAAATATATATGTATATATATATTTTTTCAAAGAACCACTGTCGGTTTTATTTTTCTGTATCTTTTTATTCTTCATTTTTTTATCGCTGTTCTATTATTCCCTTCTGTTAGTTCTGGCTTTAGTTTGATCTTTACCTAATTTAAGTTATAAAATTAGGTGATATTTAGGTCATTCTTTTTTTTTTTAAGATTTTTTTTTCCTAAAGATTTTATTTATTTGCCAGAGGGAAACACAGCCAGAGAGGGAACACTAGCAGGGGAGTGAGAGAGGGAGAAGCAGGTTTCCCACCAAGCAGGGAGCCCGATGTGGGACTCGATCCAGGGTCTCTGGGATCATGACCTGAGCTTAACCAGCTGAGCCACCCAGGCGTCCAGTAAGATTTATTTTAGATGAGAGAGCAGGGGGACGAGTGTAGGGAGAGGAAGAGAGAGAAGGCAGCGTGAGAGGGGGAGGGGCAGAGGGAGAGTGAGAATCTCAAGCAAACTCCATACTGAGGGGGAGCCGAATGTGGGGCTTGACATTGTGACCTGAGCCAGAATTACGAGTTGGACACTTAATCAAGTGAACCACCCAGGTTCCCTGATTATTCTTGCCTTTTAATCTTTTAAGCACTTGGAGATGTACATTTCTCCTTTAGCACCATTTGCGCCATGTCCTCTAGTATCAGCATTCTGTATTTCTGTTTTCATTTAACTGATTTCTAACTTCCCTTTTGACTTATTCTTTGTTCTACTGGTTCAGTATCCAACTCTTAATAATGGATAGAACAACCAGATAAAAAGAGAAATAAAGAAATAAGGGATATTTGAGTAATGCAATAATATAAAAACTATTATATACTGCCCACCAGTTTTGAATTTTCCTGATATTTCATATTTCCATTTACTCTGTTGAGACTTATTTTCCGCCACAACACATGCCCTAGTTTGGAAAATACCCCATGTATTCTTCAGACTGGTTTTTGTTCTGTTGTTTTGGCATAGAGCTCTCCATATATGTCAGTCAAATCTAGCTGGCTTATTGTATCATTCACGTTGTTTATTTCCTTACTTCTCTTTTAACCTCATCTTTCCACTATTGAGAGTATAGGATAGTGAAGTCTCCAACTATTACTGTGGAAGTGTCTACTTCCCATCTCAATTCTGTCAATTCTTTTTGCTTGTATTGCATTTATTTTTATGGTTTGTGATTAGGTGAGTGACTGCTTATAATTGTTCTGTCTTCTTGCTGCATTAAAACTGGTATTTTCA
This sequence comes from Spilogale gracilis, assembly GCA_004023965.1. Taxonomy (NCBI): domain Eukaryota; kingdom Metazoa; phylum Chordata; class Mammalia; order Carnivora; family Mephitidae; genus Spilogale; species Spilogale gracilis. The sequence goes on from PITA01006368.1 coordinate 44,993, forward strand.
GGGTGCCTGGGTGGCTCAGTTGGTTGAGCAACTATCTTCAGCTCAGGTCATGATCCCAGAGACCTGGGATCGAGCCCCACTTTGGACTCCCTGCTCAGTGGGAAGCCTGCTTCTCCCTCTCTCACTCCCCCTGCTTGTGTTCCCTCTCTGGCTGTGTTTCTCTATGTCAAATAAATAAAAAATCTAAAAAAAACAAAAAAAACAAAAACAAAACAAAAAAACTGGTATTCTCTAGTTTCTTTGTCTCTTAAAACTTTTTGATATAAAGTCTATTTTGATTGGTATTAGTATGGTTACCGTGTTCTTTTTTTGTTACTCTTGGTGTGCAATATCTCTTGCTATTATTTTATTTTTATTTTGTTTTATTTTTGATCTGTGTGTGTCATTGGATCTAATTTGAGTGTCTCATAGACAGCACAGAGGTGGTCTTTCTTTTTTATTTTAGTATTTGTTTTTTACTCCATTTGGCCAATCTGGGACTTTTGATCAGAGAGTTAATCTGTTTCTATCTAGCATGATCACTGATAAGGAATAACCTCCCTCATTTTGTTGTGTTTCTTGTGTGCCTTTTTGTTTCCCCCAACCCCGTTTGGCCATTTATTTCTTGAATTACTGTCATGGTTTGTATTTAATTCTGGATTTATTGTTGTTGTTTGTTTTGTTTTGTTTTGGGTAAGTGAAGGTTTAAATTATTTCTTATTTCCTTCATGTTAAATCTATAGCTGTATTTTTTGTAGTTTGCTCGGAATTACATTTCACATCCTGAAATGATAACATTTAAGTTTAAACCAGCTTAACTTTGATGACCTACAGAATTCTCCTCCCACCTCTTTCAGTATTACTATCACAAAAATGTTTATGCATTGTGTGTATCAAAAAACAGTTCTTTTAAATGTGTTAGTCTCTGAAATTATGGAGAAAACAGTGTGGAATTACAAACCAAAGTTACAATAATATTTTTACTGTAATTTTTTTAATGTGTCAGTCACTTAACTCATGCAAAGCAAACCAAAAAAAAAGGAGTTAAAACTTATAGTAGCATTAACTTTTCTATTTACCTGTGTCTCCATTTTTTTTTAAGATTTTATTTATTTGAGAGAGCTAGAGAGAACCCAAGCAGGGAGGAAAGACAGAGGGAGAGGGAGAAGCAGACTTCCCACCGAGCAGGGAGCCCAATGGGGGACTCGATCCAGGACCTGAGATCATGACCTGAGCCACCCAGGTGACCCTATACTCACTTTTAAAAAGTCAAGAACAAAGAATCTTGAAAGAAATAAGAGAGAAGCAATCACATGCAAAATATCCACAATAGAATCATTAATAGATTTCTCATCAGAAAGTTTGGAGACCAGAAGGTTATACAGTAATATATTCAGAGTGCTAAAATAGATACATACACCCAGATAGACAAAAGTGTCAACAAGGAATCCTCTCTCTGGCAAAACTTTCCTTCAAAGGTGTTGGAGAAATGAAGACATTCCAGGATAAACGGAAGCTTATGGAAAGCATTACCGCTGGATCTGCCTAGTATGAAATGCTAAAGGGCGTCCTATAGGCTGAGATGAAAGGACACTAAACAATAACTCAAAGTCATATAAACAGATGAACAGCCCAGTAAAAGGGGGGAGACATGGAGCACCAGGGTGGCTCAGGTGTTGAGGTGTCTGCCTTTGGCTCCAAACTTGATCTCAGGGTCCTGGGATCCAGCCCTGCATTGGGCTCCCCGCTCAACAATAAAAGCGAGTATAATGAAGAGCACCTGGGTAGCTCAGTCAAGCGTCCAGCTCTCGATTTCAGCTCAGGTCATGATTTCAGGCTTGTGGGACTGACCCCCCGTTGAGCTCTGTGCTGAGGGTGGAGCCTGTTAAAGATTCTCTCTCCCTCCCTCTGCCCTTCCCCCAACCCCACCTCCCCACCTCCTATGCTTGCTTTCTCTTTCTCAAAAAGTTAAAAAAAAATAAAAAAGAAAAGGTAATATAATGCTTGTCAGTGTGGGATCTCTTTGAGTTCATCTTGCTTGGAGATTCTTGAGCTTCTTAGATATTTATATTCATACCTTTCGTAAAACAAGAATGTTTCAGTCATTATATTTTCCCATATTCCCTCTGCCCTTTCCTGTTTTCCTTCTGACATCCCCACAATGCATATGTGAGGCTACTGGATGATGTCTCACAGACTCCTTAGGGTCTATTCACGTTGTTTTGTTTGTTTGGGTTGTTTTTTGTCAATCTTTTCTTTCCCTCAACCTTGATGATTTCCATTGTTTAACTTTAGGTGAATGGATTCTTTCTTTTGCAAGCTCAACTCTGCCTTTGAATCCTTCTAATAAAAGTTTTCATTTCAATCGTTGCACCGCTGAGTTCCAAAGTTTCTCTTTGGTTTCTTTGTAGGTTTTCTGTCTCTTTATATTTCCATTTTGTTCACCATTTGTTTGCCTTTCTCCACATCTTCAGTTCTTTCAGCACCCTTAAGACCATCCTTTTAAAGTCTTGTCTCGATTATCCAGCATCAGATCTCTTCTGGGGACAGATTTGTTTTGTTTTGTTTTGTTTTGTTTTTTTCTTGAGTGAGCCATACTTTTCTGTTCTTTTGTATACATTTTTATTTTTGTTGTTGCTGAAAAACTGGACATTTGAATCTAACAAAGTAGTAAATATGGAAGCCACACCTTCCTCCTTCACCAGGGTTTGCTGTTTGGTTTATCATATTTGTTTTTCATTTGTTGTAGGCCCTCTGTGCAGAGCAGTCTGTGCTGTCAGCTTCAGGCTGTCCCAGTCTTTTCCAAGTGTGCACCTTTCCCTGGACTTGCACACTGACCTTCCAGTTTCCCCTGTATGCATAGTTGCTTGTGAGCATCCTAGTTTTTAATGTCTGGCTCCCAAGAGGGAAAAAGAAATGTATAAAATGTACAGGGGAAAGGGAGTTGGTCCTTTAACTCCTCTTGAAGTCACTTTAGATCAGGAGGATTGGGGTTTTCAAGGACAGTGGCTGCCCATGTCTCTGAAACTCTGAGCTTAGAAGCAGCAATCATCACAGATCCCTACTATTTAGAGACCAAGGTCCTTATTTGCTCACCTCAACTCTCACAGGCTGTGTGAGAGGTGCTCCAGAATAACAGGTACACAGCCGCCTGCCATGGGTTGAGGGGTGGGGGTCAGTGGCTTCTACTATGCTAAGAACTGAAGTGGACTGAAAATAATTTACTGTTCAAGTACATTTTCCCTGGATGGTCCTTATAACACTCATTCTTCCTGTGCTATGGTTGTATAGATGGGGAAACTGATTCCTGGGGCTTCCTACCCATCTTCCCCGAATCGACCTGTATTGCCTGTTCTTAAGACATAACTACATTGTTAAATGTTTTCCAGTAAGTTATAAATGGCTGTTTGACATCATGCTGATGGAGCATCTGACTCAGTATATTAAGTTGATTGATATTTGCTAAGTCATATTTCAAGAGCTATCTGTATTTTTTCATAAAAAGTGATCTAAATTAATACAATTGGCTGGAAATATATTTATTAGGAGTGATAGAAGAGGGACAGGGAAAAAAGGTCAGAATGATAAGCATTGCTGATATTTTGTCACAGTTTTAACTGTAGGATATGATTTTTGTTTTTAAACTGTGTAGTTTATTTAAATTATTCATGTAACATTTATAAGGATTTGATGATCAAAACTAAAAGTCACAGCACTCCTCTACTTGGAAGAATTTCAGACACAAATTCAGGCATTAATCGAACAATAACATTTCTGGAAAACTTTTCTACAAAACTGCTTATATTCACACAACGTTTAACCAGTACAAAACTGCAGCTCCCCCAAAAAACAAAGACCTAAAAATCAGTTATATATCATTTATATCAAGTTTGAATAAGTTTATTCATATCCATTCATGGAAATTTATATGGCCATTAAACAGTAATTGAGAAACTTTCTAAGGATACATATAGTTAGAATCAATGTATGTGAAAAAAGGTCTCATGTTAACATATGTTCATGTAAATAAGGAAAATACAAACTGCAGAAAGATGCACAGTAAACTATTAATATGGTTGTAGGGAAAGGAGACTTTCAATCATTGTTATATGTATCTTTGAATTGTTTGAAATTGTTAAAAGGTGGTTTTCATATGTCATTTGAATAGTTAAAACAAACAACCCCAACAAGTCAGATAAGATGAGGGTTGATATTGAAAGTATTGGAGAGAAGCCAGGTGCTCATCAGGTGAGAGTGATTATGGTGCAGAATTTTTGAAATTGATCATCATTTTACTATATACTGGAAATTCTGTGGGCTGTGGAATTGTGGTGATAGGAATTCAAGAAATCTTTAAGGGAGGTAATGGTACCTATAGTATTATTTATACAAATAAAAATGCAAGTCTTTAAATAAGATATATCTCTTCATACCCATGGTTAGCATTCTCCACCTTCGAGCCTGCTAGAGCTTGTTGAAACACAGGAGAAGGGGTGCCTGGGTGGCTCAGTTGGTTGAGCGACTGCCTTCAGCTCAAGTCATGATCCCAGAGACCCGGGATCTAGCCCCACATCAGGCTCCCTGTTCGGCTGGAAGCCTGCTTCTCCCTCTCTCACTCCCCCTGCTTGTGTTCCCTCTCTGGCTGTGTTTCTCTCTGTCAAATAAATAAAATCTAGGAAGGAAGGAAGGAAGGAAGGAAGGGAGGGAGGGA
>PITA01006368.1:49782-100843 GCA_004023965.1 Spilogale gracilis
GAGGGAGGGAGGGAAGAAGGGAGGGAGGGAGGGAGGGAGGGAGGAAGGAAGGAAAAGGAAGGAAGGAAGGGGAAGGGAAGGGAAGGAAAGGAAGAAACACAGGAGAGGAGTTTGATTCATTTAACTAGATTGTAAAGTTATTTCATTGCAGACCTTTCCACATTATAATGAAATTGCTGGTACAACCACTGCAAAGATAAACATATTCAACTCAGTTTAAAAAATACTTGATGAGTGATATGAATTAAAAATTATCAGTAAATAATATGAAAAACAATGACTGATTTTTTTCTTTTTTTTTTTTAAATTTTATTTATTTATTTATTTATTTATTTATTTATTTATTTATTTATTTATTATTTATTTGACAGAGAGAAATACAGCCAGAGAGGGAACACAAGCAGGGGGAGTGAGAGAGGGAGAAGCAGGCTTCTTGCCGAGCAGGGAGCCCGATGTGGGACTTGATCCCAGGTTTCCAGGATCATGACCTGAGCCGAAGGCAGCCGCTTAACCAACTGAGCCACCCAGGCGCCCCTCTTTCTTTTTTTTTAATGGTTTTTAGCCACACAGTTTTTCACCTAAAGCCATTTTCTCTCTATTTACTTGAGAGTCAGAGTTTATTGTGAACTTTTATATATAGTTGATCCTGAACCTCCAGAAGGCTTGTTGCTTTTATGGGCATTTCCCAAAGTTGTAGCATATTCATAAGATTCTTTTGTTTGTTGCCACACATAGTATGTTACTATGCTGTGCTTTCATGTTTAAATGCTGAGTACTATACAACAGAGAAGCAATTTTGTTATATTTATCTTTCTGTTTTGAGATAAAATTATTGAAGAGATAGGAAATAAAAATCTGAATCACTAGGTTTGGGATTATATTTTATTCACATCTTGGTTTGCATCATCCCATGTCATTGATGACAAAGTAACAGGAAAGTTTATACTCACTGAGACATGGTGCGGTCTTCATATCAAGTGTATATAAACACAAAAGTAGATATGTACCACTCTGAGCTCTTACTGGGTTTACTATATAGAGGTTGAGATTATAGTCTATTTAGTTGAAAATAGATCTTGGACATATAATTATCTTGAGACAAATACACAGATCAAGAAGAGAATGGCATTCAGATTATCGAATCATTCCACTGAAATGTGTTCCCTGCATTGAAGAGTTATTGGTGCCCCAGATTCAAAGTTCCTTGTGTTTTATTTATTTATTTTTAAAGATTTTATTTATTTGACAGAGAGAAACACAGCCAGAAAGGGAACACAAGCAGGGGGAGTGAGAGAGGGAGAAGCAGGCCTCCTGCTGAGCAGGGAGCCTAATGTAGGACTCGATCCCAGGTCTCTGGGATCATGACCTGAGCCGAAGGCAGTCACTTAACCAACTGAGCCACCCAAGCACCCGTTCCTTGTGTTTTAAAGTGTAAGTCCTCTGTAAGTCACTCAGTTGAAGGGTACAAAATCGAATACTCATGAAGAAAGTAGAAATTTTAATTGATTACATTATTTATATACTTCTTAAGGGTTTATTTGAGAGAGAGCGAGAGTGAGAGAGATGCAAGGACAGAGGGAGAGGGAGAGAGAACCTTAAGCAAACCTTGTGCAGAGTGTGGAGCCTGATGCAGGGCTGGCTCTCGTGAGCCTGAGGTCATGACCTGAGCCAGAACCAAGAGCCCAACACTTGACCTGCTGAGCCACCCAGGTGCCCCAATTCCATTTTTTTAAATAGAGACATTTGTGTTAGTACTTCTTCTAATCTTTGTAGGACTTACTAAACTATTTTAAGAATTAGACTGAAACTGTCATAGTATTGAAACATTAAACCTTCTATGTGTTTGTGTATTATGCTTTAATTTTAAACATATTATAGATGCAATTTTTTGGTTACATTTATATCTGTTAAGTAGTCACATATAAAGATACAGAGGTTGGGAATTTGCTTATAGATTATCAAAAGCTTAAGTTTATCTTCATAGCACTGTGTACCGGCCGACCTTTAGTCAGATTGTCTTTCAGTTTTTGTGCACAGAAGCTTTTACTTAAAGGATCTTTTGAAAGTAGAATCTGATGCTTTCATCTAATTAGAATAGAGCTTTGGAAGAAATGCTCATTTTTAATGAGAAGATTTTCCTTCATCCAGCACAAATCAACCACTAATGTTGCAAAAATGAATTGATAACAAGATAGTCTCTGGACTCTCCAAGTTTCTGCAGTTTTTTGGAAATTGAATTATTTTCTGGTATATAGAGATAAGTAAACAGAAACCACCAACTAAGAAAAACTGTTACAAAAATATTTCATTAAAATACAAAGATGAAAGAATATATTTAATTCTCACTTCCTCTTTTTTTCATCTTGAAGTGCATTCAGTTTTAGGTAGGAATCTTTATGTTCTTTGATAATATGTGTTCAAGATTATCATGCTTATTTATCCTCATTACTAGAGTTATAGCCTACTTATTATAATTTAATTCTATGATCAATCCTAAGTAATAGAGGTCAGTTACATTCTTAAGTGAAAAAAAAACAATACTTGTAATATTTTTATTAGGTAAAATTAAAATACTGTGAATTATACATATTTTAAATGCCTAATTCATTTGTATGAGTTAATATACCCATGTTACTACCTACCATGGAAATCCAGATAGATAAAAAGTTCATCATCTCTCCCTGGTTATCCCTGCCCCCAGTACTCAGTAACTTCTGTTCTCTATTACAAGAGATTAGCCTTTTATTGAAATACATATAAAATGGCAATAGAATATTAGTCATCAAAAATGAAATCTTGTATTTGGAGTAATGTGGCTGAAACTAAAGGTTATTATACTATGTGGAATAAGCCAATCATAGAAAGACAGTTATATGATTTCATTCATATGTGGAATTTAAGAAACAAAACACGATAATAGGGGATGGGAGGGAAAAATGAAACTAGATGAAATCAGAGAGGGAGACAAACCATAGGAAACAACCTGAGTGTTGCTGGAAGGGAAGGAGGTAGGGGGATAGGGTAACTGGGTGATGGGCGTTAAGAAGGGCACTTGATATGAGCACTGGGCATTGTAGAAAACTGATAAATCACTGACCTTTATCTCTGAAACTAATAATACACTATATATTAATTGAATTCAAATAAAATTTTAAAAACTCATATAAAATGGAACATGAAAGTTTATATTCCTTGTTCCTGACTTCTTTCACTCAACATACAGTTTATGAAATTCACCCATGCTTTTGGATACATCACTAATGCATTCCTCCATAATGCTGAAGACTATTTATAAATGTAACATGGTTTTCTTGTTCTCCAGGTGACAGACATTTATGTTATTTGTATGGTTGGTCTGTTAAAATACAGTTTCCTTATTCTTGGAAAGACCTTTCATATAGATAGTATTTTCTTATTTTTTAAATCTTATATGTGTACGTGTAGAGTGTTTTTTCAGCAGGATTGTAGCTCTCTGAACTTGAGCAATTACATTTTTTTGCCCCAATTTTTTTTCCCGAACAGTAGGGAGAGGAATCAAATATTTGCAGGAGGAAATAAGCAGAATTAATATCAGTACCATGTCTGGCACATACAGGCCTCTCAACATGAGTAACTGTTATTTTACTTGTGATTAGTATAGTATTTATAAGATGAACGTCTTGAGAGTAGAGCCTGAGACCCCATACCCAGGAACACACAGAGATTCTTGAGCTGAGATATTTGGGCACTGGGGTCTTGAGAGGGGAGATTAAATCACATAAGAGCACCGCGTCCATGTTGTTTGAAAATGTTTATTTCTTGAAAGGCAAACATAAGTAACACCGATGTGGGAAAAGGGTATGACCGCCAGAATGGTCTGTGTAAAAATAACTGACCGAAGGTGAGAGGATATAAAATTTCTCAATGAGATAAACAGTTTGTGGGCAACAGAGAGAATAAGCAATGTCAATAAAAAGACTTGAAGTGGCAGGGTTTCATTATGAGACAAAAGAAGGATTTTTGAGATGAAATTTCAAAAGAACAGAGAAAAAAGAGGATTACTGTTGAATCCATAGAAAAGGCTTACTTACTGTTGTCTATGTTCCGGATTCCTTGAGCAACAACAGCGTAATGAGCGTGGTGTATGTCCTCCCCACAAAAAGAGCAGGGTTGGAACCCACAGATAAAAGGCATGAATTTTACACTGAATACAAGTATGAGGAACAGGCCGCTATTTTTTTTCCATCGCCTGAAGCAAGGATCAAACAGAAAATTGTCATTGAAAAGAATATATATGGGAGTCATAAAAAATGGGAAGGGGGGGGCACCTGGGTGGCTCGGTTGGTTAAGCGACTGCCTTCGGCTCAGGTCATGATCCCAGAGACCCGGGATCGAGTCCCACATCGGGCTCCCTGCTTGGCGGGAAGCCTGCTTCTCCCTCTCTCACTCCCCCTGCTTGTGTTCCCTCTCTCGCTGTGTTTCTCTCTGTCAAATAAATAAAATCTTAAAAAAAAAAAAAAAGAAAAGCCCTAATCTAAGTAGAGGTAAATTTGTCTGACACATGGTAAAACACCAAAAAAATACCATGAGGACCACACAGTTTCAAACTGGATTAAATAATTGATAAACAGCCAGTAGTAGAATTCATCTAGTTGAGTTCAGTCAACTTCTAGGATTACTAAAAAAATAATAATAATAATACTATTTTTGAGCCTTTAAATCTGCTTATTTGCTCAGTCATTCTGTTCATGAAATATTTTGTAGCGTCTTCCTTGATTATTTGACTTCTGATTGAATCCATTGTTACCAAGCAATTTGTGATGTGCTGTGAAAAGGGGAAATGGGAAGAAAACTGAAGAGTAGAACACACAGTGTCTGATGAATCTGAGGTGGTCCTTACCTTTGAAAAACAAGAATTACAGGACACGGTCACTCTGGGATTGGCCAAAGAGAAATGACCATTAAGATCAAGGGTATGAAGAAGTGTGTCTCAGTGTGACTTGAAAATGCTTCTTGGAAGAAAAGACCTGAAGACTCTTTTCTTGAAACTATTAATGATTGTGAAGCCTTGAATGTAGGTTTTGTTTTTGATTTTGTTTTTTAAATGGTTTTATTTATTTACTTATGTATTTTAAAGATCTTATTTATTTATTTGACACAGAGAGAGAGAGAGAGATTAAGAGAGAGAGAGAGAGAGAGAGAGAGAGAGAGAGAGATCACAGGTAGGCAGAGAGGCAGGCAGAGAGAGAGGGGGAAGCAGAGTCCCCGCTGAGCGGACAGCCAGATGTGGGGCTCGATCCCAGGACTCTGAGATCATGACCTGAGCTGAAGGCAGGGGCTAACCCTCTGAGCCACCCAGGCGCCCTGAATGTAGGTTTTGAAATGACCCCTTGTAACCCAGTGTCTCTGAGAGCTGGCAAGGTCTTCCTGCACCAGCCGTGAGTCAGAATCGAGAACTCTGGAGCTGCAGCTCAGCAGAGATGATAATCATTCCTACTGTAAGCCTCAGACTCTGTGTTGCTGGCGCCAAAGTAGAGCAGACCCATAGGAGACATAATCAAGATAGAAAATACACACTATTCTGAAGTCTTAATTTCTCTGGCTTTCTGGTTCTCCCATATTGGTCTCCATCAGCACCTGTCACCTAGCCGATTCTCCGATTGGCTCTCTTGTTTCCATGCTCATTCTTGCCTATACCCACCAAGTTCTGTCCTCCATTACAGCAGAGTAGTGCTGTCAAAAAGCGAATGCTGTTAGGGTATTTCACCCCATGCTCAAACCCTGTAGTGACCCTATGACATCTCAGTGTGTAATCCAGGGTCCTGAGTAGGACTTCCAAGACAAGCACGGACATACTCTGGCCCTTGTGTCACTCTGTCTCTTCAGTCAAATGGGATCTGTCACTCTTCCTTGACCCACAGTAGGGAGGATCCTGCCTTGCACCTTTGTGCTTACCTACCATTTCCTCCCCATGGGTTTTTCTGTCTCTGCACACTCTTAGACATTTCCCCCCCTCTGTTCAGATCTCCACCCAAGATAATCCTCTCAGCCTTCAGCAGCCTGTCTCCTATGTCCCTTTATGTGCCACTATCACCTGCTTCTGTGTAGCGCTTATCGTGACCAAACATGACATACATGTTTACGTTCTTATCCATTTCATGTGAGCTGTGTAAGTTCAGGGTTTTGTTCTGTGCATGACCAAATCCTAATGTCCAGAGAGCCCTGGGCCTCAGTGTTTCTCTCAAATGAGCAAAGGAATTGGAGAAGGAGAAGAGTGGTAAGCTAAGTGCTTTTCAAACACACAGAAAAGCACAGAACTGGTTTGGCACTCTCCAGTATATTTTTCTGCAGTGATGGAGATATTCTGTATTTCTACCTCTTCATACAGTAAGTAGTCACTAGAAGAAAGGAACCCACAAAGCCCTTGAGATGTGGCTAGTGCGACATAGAGGTTGTGGTCTTCGTTCAAACAGTCACGTTTCTGTTGTGTTGGATGGCACAGGTCAGAAGCAGACACAGGAAAATCATGAGTCCTACACAGCCTACCCATCCAAATAGCCATCATATAATTACAGGGTTGTTTTGTTTTTGTTTTGTTTTGTTTTAAGATTTTATTTATTCGAAAGAAATACTGAGAGCAAGAGCAGGGAAGATAGGGGGAAGCAGGCTCCCAATGCAGGGCTCAGTCCCAGGACCCTGATATCATAACCTGAGCTGAGGGCAGACGCCTAACCAACTGAGCCACCCAGGTGCCCTGCAATTGCAGTTTTTAAAAATTCCCCTTGGAATGTTTAAAAATTCCCCTTGGAAATGAGTGCCCAGGTGTTATTCATTATCAAAAATATCAATTTTGATTCCAAATATCTGTTAGACTTAGGCTTACAGTTCAGTTATGTAATATCTTAAAGAAAAGTTCTTTTTTTGACTCATGAAAATGAAAATAGAAATACATTTTGATCTATCAAAATATTTTTCCCAAGATTTTATTTATTTATTTGAGAAGGAGAGAGAGAAAAGTGTATAAGCAGTGGAGAGTAGCAGAGGAAGAGGGAGAAGCAGATTCCCCGCTGAGCAGAAAGCCTGATGCAGGACTCAATCCCAGGACCCTGGGATCATTACCTGAGCTGAAGGCAGACGCTTAACTGACTGAACCACCCAGACTCCTTTATCTTCCAAATTTTCAAAGCATTTATTAAACAGTTATCTCTAGTGTTGGCAGATGTTTGAATGGATTTATTTAAAATTAAAGTTTGTTCACTTAATTCCAGATCTATAAATTTGCCAGTGAAATAATCAGATCCAGGTTAAACATGCTTGGTGTACGAGAATTTCCAATGCAATGTTAGGTGATCCTTAGAACCCAAGGATACTGGATTTATATCCATTTTATATCCATTTATATTCATCATAGCCAATAGCAGTGCCTCCTGCTGTTGAAGCACACGTGGGACTAACCCACTAATTTTGTCCTAAAAATAGTATAACATACAATAGAATCTTTTGTGTGTGCATAATAATGTGCATGATTTAGAATTGCTTAAGCCACCAATGGTTACTTTTTATTTATCCATTTTTGAAAACTCTATCTGCGGTAACTGCACTGGCTAACATTAATTGTCCCTGAAGTAAAAATTAACAGTCCATTAGACCTTGGTCTACCGTATAAGGAGACCTCCCATATATTGTATAGCTCTGCATTTTCTCAGGTAAATCTCCTTCAGCTTACCTAAAAAGAAAAACCTCAGTGTACTCTTTTTATCCTCCTTATGGGTCCTAATAACCTGTCAGTCTCTCTAAATTACCAGCTTGTCCTTGGGTCTCCCTTCTCTGGCACCCGCACCTTCAGCCTCGAGGACCCTACACAGCCAGGGTAGATCTACATCAGTTGAGATGTTCTTGTTTGCAAGAAAGATAATGTGCAACTTCCACTGACTTACACTAAGATATAAACTAACTGACCCTAGAGTTAATGAAAAGAAATCCACAATGGGGATGACTGGGCCTGGTTGGATGCACGTCATAGAGCTTCAGAAGTCTGGCTTCCTTCCTGCCCTCCCCTCCCTGAAAGGCCCTGAGAGTTAAAGCTTTCCGTTCGACCCCATGTTCAGTGCTGAATTCCTGAGTGAGGTACAGATGGTTACATTGGTGCAACCTGCTTTATCCTTGCAGTAAGGAATGGGATGAACTCTCCTGAATCCACACTTAGCTCACATTAAAACTGGAGTCTGGGGGCGCCTGGATGGCTCAGTCAGCTAAGCATCTGCCTTCAGCTCAGGTCATGATACCAAGGTCCTGGGATCAAATGCCACATTGGGCTCCCTGCTGAGGAGGGAGCCTGCTTCTCCCTCTCTCTCTGCCTGCTGCTCTACCTACTTGTGCTTTCTCTGTATCTCTTTATCAAATAAATGCATAAAATCTTTAAAAATAATTTAAATAAAATTGGAATCTCTTGGGATGAGAGGAAACGTTGACCCTAGGAAGAAAGCACAGTCAGCTACAGAACTGAATTTTCACCTCCTGGATTCCTGACTGCAGTGGGTCCTCCCACCAGAAGAGAACTGTCTGGACACAAGCTGGGGGCAAAATGCACATTGACTTTTCATCCTAATGCATCAAAAGTAGCACTTTTCTATTCGGAACTACCAGCTCTGCCCCTTTGTCTTTGATACTTTTTCACATCCACAACAGTTGAGATCTTTGAACAGGGCTCTTATTTGCCATAGAAGTATTTATAGGTTTCTTTTGTGTGTGTTAGATGACAAATGAACTGTGTTGTAGCATTAAATGTTAAACAATGGCAGTTTGTTATTTTAGTCAAAGTTTGTTAATCTGCCCTCCTAACTGTTTTTGATTTTTTGGTTGGGGAGGGGTGGGGGTTGGTGTGATTTGTTTAGCTTAGTTTAGTTTTCCTGTAGGGATTGTTTTTGTAACTGATTTGGTCTGGTGTTAGAGTCCCCTGCCTGCATAGATCAGTATCTATTCATGGCTTAATCGTGGCATGTCCTCTCTTGCTTATGGATGTCATCTGCAGGAGACAGAACAAACAGCACTATAAACTATAGTGTAAAAAAAAAAAAAATACACACACACACAATGCATACCACAACGTAACAAAAATACAGTTATTTTGATCTGCATTTATGTAGACTCTGAGAAGAAACATCGTTTCTAAATTTCAGATGCTTCTCCACCAGACTATATAAGAAAAAAAAATAAAATATCTTAGGCAACCTAAGCTATTATAGAAAGCATTAACATCTTCAACAAAAGGGGGAAAAAGTCCATCTTAGGACATGGAAACAGGAGTATCGTACACAGTTAACCACTGCAAATAAAGTAAGAATTGGGAAAAATTTTGACTTTCCACCTATGAGTTTTGGAGGTAGTGTAAATTATAGTTGGCTGTTCTCTGAAATGATATAAGTATGATTTATAGAGTGAAGGACTGACCAGAAGATGGGGGAATTGCCATAGTTCAGCTCTGGCTTAGGGCTTTGAAGTGGTTTTATACAGTTATTCTCACGGTGAAATGGCTCATCTTCCGTTTTATGGAGCGCAATGATGAATGGCACTTGGGGAGCCTTGAAGTGGTATATGGCAGCCCCAAGCACTGGGATCCGTTTTCAGCATTTAAATTGCAGTCCCCTACTGGGCACCATAGATGAATCAGCAGGGTTTGGCATGCTTTATCATGTCATGGGCATAACTAGCAATATCATGTTACTGTATTTATATTTTGGTGCAAAATAGAGACTATTTGATTAGAAAGAAATAGACATGGGGCGTCTGATTGGCTCTTGGTTTCAGGTCAGGTTATGATCTCGGAGCCCTGGGGTTGGGCTCCACACTCAGCGGGAGTCTACTTGTCTCCCTTTCTCCTACATCTTCCCCACTTGTCCTCTATCCCCATTTATTAAAGAAAAATCTTTTAAAAATAAAAGGATATAGGAAGACATATGAGAATGAAACATTGGAAAGCAGGGGCCGCGGACAGAAGGATGAGAAGTATTGTTCTTTTGCAGGGATGCTAGTCCTGAAGATCAGGGTACATCAGCCAGCCTTACTCACGAAGCACTTTGGGGGCCCTTAGAAAGGATACTTGAGTAAAGATGAACATATTGAGGATGAAAGCTAACAGAATCTATTTCCCACTCACTTCTCATGCAGCACAGAAGGGAAGAATGGGAACTGCCAGGTGGAGCATCTGTGGGATACAGGATTGCTGGAGAGGAGTCCTTTAAGTAAAACATCATGACATAGTGTAAATCAGCTGAGTAAGATGTGGGGTTGATATATTAGAGGTATTCTTACTGTCTATTCCCAGAATTTTGCTTGAGGTCAGTGATGATCCAGAAGCATTTGTGTGAAGTCCTTCAGAGATAGGAAACGAGGGTTACTTGAGTGTCACCTAGCTCTCATGCACTGTCCCCATGTGAGGTCACCCTGCCCCCATTGCCTTCCAGGCTGAGCTGCTCTCTGCTCAAGTTTTCCCCATATAGACAGGTACTCTGGACTATACATATCCCATATGGTCTCCCCTGGTCTGAGAACTTTGTACCCCATCTGTACCGTCCTCACTCCCAAATGTCTTCAGCACAGACCCGTCCCTCCAAGTCTACACCCAGTTGCCTGGTGACCCCTCTACCTGTGTATCTCAAAGTCTCATCAAAACAGAGCTTTTGATGATTCTCTGCCATTTCCACATGGGTCTTTCCACCCAGTTGTAACAACTCTGCCCTCCTGGGGGCATGGCCACCACCTGCCAGGGGTTCCTGACTGCCTTTTCTCTGCCACCAATCCTGTGCAGCCCATCAGATCTTATCTATTCTACCGCCAAAGTACGCTCAATGCCATCCCCTCAGTCTGACCCTACTCATCATCAGTTCTCACGGAAATTATTTCAGCCAACTCCTAATTCATGTCTGCTTTCCCCCAAACTCCTGCATTTTATCCATAACATGGTGTGCACAGTGGAGACCAGTTTAAACAAAAGTAAAGTTGTGTCCCTCCTCTGTGTGAGACACTCCAGTGTCTATCACTCTGGATAAAAACTCAGATAACCACAGTGGTCTGCAGCAACCTCATCCTCTGCCATCTCTTAGGCTCACCACTTTCAGACCCAGTGCCTTTCTTGTTCCTCCTTGAATTTTTCCAGACACCCTTCAGCTGAACCCTCATGCACTGAGCTCTCCCTCTTGCTGGAAAGCTTATCTGTCTCTGGCTTGTCCACTCACTTCTGTTATGTATTTACTCAGGTGTTACTTTTCAATAACTATCTCCCTGTCCACCCTGGACAAAACTTAACAGGTCGTCTTTATCACCCGTTAGTACTTTATTTTTCTGTGTAACCCCAACCATATAACATTTGATGCATTTTACTTACTATATATGGTTATTTTTGTTTCCAATATAAGCTTCATGAGGACAGAGAGTTGTATCTGGTTTTGCTAACTATTTTAGTAAGTGTGCACAGAGCATGACTGGGTCATATTACCTTGCTTGAATGAAGGAATAAATATGTGAGCCACAGAAGTCTTTTAGTTTTCTCTCCCACCAATGCAAACTGTCGAGGTTCGTGCAACTGGCATCATGCCAGCTGATTCCCAGACTATTTGATGACCAAAATTTGAGGAGGCACTTGATTTCTCTCAAGATGAGCTGAATCACAGAGACCTCTTTTTCAGCAATTTGAACCCAGAACTTCAAGAATCTGGCCAGTTTCTTTCAGGAACAAAGCTACAAACGTCATTATCTAAAAAGAACAAGAAGAGGGGCTACGGGAAGGGATAATGGATCAGAGGAAAAAGTAAAGAGAAAAAGGTATTTGTCAAAGGAAGGAACACCGAACCAACAGAGGAAAGCCTGAGGAGATCAGTGCTGGTCTCTAAAAAGGTTACCACTTCAACTGCAGTTTCTGTCCTCAAATAACTTTGGAGTAAAACATTTTGTTTGCAATAGCATAAATATCTCTCCTTCTCATAGTCATCAGGGGCCTGCATCTCAGCCTACCTGAGCTGAAGACATCTTAATTCCATATTTTCATAAGTTACCTCGATCTGCCCCCAGGAATTCCTCCCTGAGAGCTTGCTGTGAGGTGAAGTTTGGGTTCTCATCTGTCCCGCTGCCCCCACCTCTGCCTCTCCAACTGGGCTGCCCCCTGGCGGCAGTTTGTTTTGTGGGCTCAGGAACGTGGAGCCTGAGATCCCCCATGGGGCAAAGACTCCAGGTCCTAGAAGCCACCTGCAGCTCAGAGGTCCTGCCACCTCCGCAGACTGGAGGCAGAGCCCCAAGTCCTTGCTGCTGCTGGGACACCAAGCTTCCCTCTTATTAGCTGCCATGAATTTGTCCTGCTCTGATTGTTGGTTCTTGCAGCTCATCTAACTGTCCCTAAAGGAGCATCTCGGGCAATCTCATTATTGGGTCCATCATACTGCAAGACAGGGAGAAGGGCTGCTTGCATTTCCTGTCCTACTAGAATTACTGTGGCAAAAAAAATCACAAACCCCAGCTATCTGTTTAAAACACACAAAAATTAGTATTACTGTACAAGTGAGTCTGACTTATGGAGTCTATAGGTTCTGTCATCTAGGTGTTTTCAGTGAGTTCTATGGTCTTAACATGATTTCTCCAATTCTTTCAATTTTGGAAAAAATAGATAAAGCACAAGACAAAATTTTGAAACTAAATACTTTATAATATTTTAGGTATTCTTGCATAATATGTAGTTGATTAGATATTTTAAGTTATTATCAATTTTATCAATCTCATAAGTAACCACAAACAAATTAGGGTAAAAAATGAATTTTGTCTTGTAGTCATTTGCAAAGAAAGAGTGGTAGAAATAAGCCATTGAAAATAAATATGAGTAAAACTGACTCAGAAAATATTTTGTCTTTTATATGAAGAAGATATATAGTGCAAGTTTGACTTTCTTGGCATACTTATTTTTTCACTTAGCTGGTGTTAGTATATATACTATTAATCTTCTAATCCTTTTCAAGTCCAATTGCTAAAATACATTAATTTAGTCCAAAGAGAACCAACTGCCCATTTACAAAATGTAAATCATAAGAATACAAAACTTGAAGACGACTTTGGAAATTATACAAGTTGATACATGCAACCATTTAGAATAGTTACTTATTAAAATGGAAAATAGTCAGTAAATGCATTTATTATATCACTTTGATACAGTCATTAAAATCTTCATTTCCTATCACTCCAACCTCTCACTGAGTATAACAGTGATTAACTTTCATAATGTTGTAGATGCAACCAGTTTTTTTCATGGACAGGATAGTATTTTAATTTCACAGACAGTACGTTAGATGGATGGATGGATAGAAACTATTGATCACAGGCAGTAGAGAGTTACAGTCGTCTTTACACATGAAAGATAAGGCTTTTAAAAATAAGCATAAGAACTTGATTTTGTACCAAGGGTATGATATTCCAACATGTATTATTAAAGCAATAAATCTTCACTATTTGGCTAGTTAAGCTTATTATTCAAAGCCTTGATGTGATAAAAGGAGTTAAGGATGAATATAAGGTCAATAAATCCCAACCAAATAGAAAACCAAAAAACAAAACAAAACAAAAAACAAGAAAATGAGATTGAAAAGTGCATAAATATTGAAATACTGGGGTTTTTAAAAATCTGCATTCTACATATGTATGAATTGTAAAATGTATTTGAAAATCATTGATTTATTGGACTTATCAGACACCAAAAAGTTAGTAGACACAGAAAAAATATTTTTACATAAATATTTATCAACATTTACCTGAAAACAAAATTCCATAGATTCATCATCACTTTGCATATTATCATCCATAAAATATATAAAATCTGTTCATTTTTATTTTCCTACTTGGGAGAATAAGACTCTTGATATTCTGACTGGTTAAATGAACTATTAATAATCTTGTTTCTTGGAAAGAAAAATAATAGGAGATTTGCTATATAGAAGTGTATTGTATTCATGTTCATGATTTCTTCTTACAATTATCCTATCTGTGCCATGCCAAGGAAGTTTTAAGTTTTATATGAGCATGACATATACCCTGAAACATAACAAATACCAGCTGAGAAGAGACAATGAGGGAATGATTAGCTCCCATCATAAGGTGACTATGTACTTTACCATTTAAACCAGGATAATTTGGAAAGTATAGGAGATATGAAAATAGTGACAGCATAGACCTATACAGTCCCATGTAAACTAGGCTGTATTACTTATGGACCTTCTGCCAATAGGTGTAAAAATACCACCTCTAAAATATATAACATTTATGAAATAAGCACATATAATCTGTATATTAGTATATACATACAGAATGATAAATACATATTATAGAGTATACATATATATATATAAGGAACCCTGCATATGTATACACTATATGCATGTTCACACTGTGCTTTTTTAATTTTTTAATTTTTTTCATTTTTTCTGCTTAGATGTTTGCTTAATACTAAACAGAAGAAGAAAGCTGATTCTAGTTATGGGTTGCTTTGTGTGTGAATGGGGACAGTCCTTGCATATTTCCCTTTCACAAAAAAGAACTGTTTTGTTCTCTTGTTTGTATTTTCTGGGTAACACTTCACTGGTACAAAGAGCTCCCTCCATAGCCAATTGGGAGGGGGGGTGTTAAAACGTACTTGGCTTAGTAGGATTCCTCTTTATATTTTTTTTTTCTGTGTTCTCAGGTTTCTTTCATCACCTCTAGGTAAAATCAATACAAGTGGAAAATCACTTCATAAACTAGAAGCTGACAAGTCCCAAATTTATATTTTTTAGTTCAGATTGTCAACCATTCCTTATATCAAATGACTTCAAAAACAGTTTGTGGTTTTGTTTATAGTGTTCTGGGTGAGTTCTAGTTTATCAATGTTAGTTTTCATACGTGACCTAGAACCGTTATAACACCCTTGACGTGACCTGATTCATGCAGAATTTTGACCTCCTTTATTTATACATAAAGGGAAGTAAGATTGCATTAACATTTTGCTGTGTCCATTACGCTGCTGAACTCCATTGTTTCAAGCTTATGAAACCCTGAGTCTTGTTTGCATGTGTTCGGATATACAGAACCGCATTTCACCATCCAGCACTTGCAGTGGCTCGTCCCTTGACCCAAGTGTACGATGTGCTGAATCCTCGTCACTTTCTTTTGTTGATGTTCTTACAGTATTTGTATTCTGCCATCACTATTTCTTCAACTTCCTGTGCCTATAAAATGTGATTAATGTACCTTCTACATCTTTATCAAAGTCATCGATAAACGCTGAAAGGATCAAGTCCTACAAGCCATCTAACATTGAACTAGATACCTACTCCTGGGCTAACTATCAATAAATACCTTTGGATGCATTTTTCACCCTGCTTAAGGTTTGTATTGCAGAATAGATAGGCTCATGCAAGCTGTTTACATGTGTCTCTTGCCAAGGACCTGTCGTCATTTGTGTATGTTATTGTAATTAATATCCAGTCCTCTTAGATCATGACTTCTCACGTCACCGTTACAAACTGGAAGAATGAATGCACGGGTCATAAGTATGCCCTTGTTCTTCAGTTCTGTGATCAAGAGGTCATTTCCATACAGATGCTTTTGTATCACTAAACAGTGATCACTAAATATCAAAGCTCACTCTTTTTTCCCTGTGAAAGTACCACATTCTATTTTATGCTGACTTTCTTGTTTCCTTCTTCAATAAGCTATAGCATCTACTCTCAAAATACCTATAATTTGTCTTTAGAAACATGTTTCATCTCCATGTATACTGAACTAGCTTGGGATACATGAAATACTTGAGGTCGGAGAGTGCAAGGTGATGTCAAACAGCAAAATTGCAGAATGAGTAAGGATACAGCTTGGCATCTTAATCAAGCAGTGCCAGGACCTAAAGATACACCAGTTCTCTACCCCTCTGATTCCTGATTGGTCTTGTGTTCTTATGGGCTTTCTTCTCCTGTCCACTGGAGAGTGCTGTTCTTCCCTGTGAGAAATAGGAGTGCCTGCCACTTCCACTTGTTTATTTTATATTCTATGGTTTCAACCATAAGAGAGGGGCATTATTTTTTTTTTTCTTTTCCACTTAGGAGGTTGGGGAGGGAATGGTGTGGGGAGAGCAGAGAGAAAAAGAGAAAACATAGAAAGTCTGCTAATGGGTCTGACTCGGTGCTGTAATGAAACTGGACTTGGGGAGCAGGGTCAGGGAGAAGACAGCAGGCATTGGAGGGAGTGCAAGGTCAGCCAAGCAGCTGTGTTCTTGACCCCCCATTTTCATTCCTCCTTTTTATGGGGTTACCGGCAACTCTTCATGCCTATATAATTCTCTGTATGGGCAGAATGGCATTTCCCATCAGCCTCTAGTGGAGCCATCACTGTCCTCCTTCAATGCCCTCCACTTTTCCATTTTCCACTTTATCTCCTGAGATTTTAATTTTATTTTTTATCTTGGAGACTCTGTGTGTTCCTCATTTTTTTCTGTAATAACATATCTGTCTTAAAACATTTTTTTCTGAGATTCTCCATGGTAAAAATTCCACCCCGGGGGAGCCTGGCCACGTGTGGATAGGTTTTTAATGTTACAGAGTGTGAGAGTGGGGTCGGCTGCTAGCACCTAGGGGGGTAGAAGCTGGTGATATTGCTGAATGTTCTGTGGGACACAGACCACCTGCCTGCAGCAAACAGTTGTCTGGGTGACAATGTCAATAGCACTGAGCCTAAGAAACAACACCTGTTGTAGAGAATATAAAAGTATTTCTAAAATTTTGGTGCACAGGTCAACAAACTTGAACCCCACCCAGTCATCATTGAATCATAAAATGAGGGCGGGGATGGAAGCCTAAAATCTGCTTTTTTAACAAACTTCTGCACTCATTTTTTTTTTTTTAAGATTGCATTTATTTATCTGAAAGCACATGAGCTTGAGCAGGGGGAGGGGCAGAGTCTGCACTGAGCAGGGGGCCCCAACGCAAGACTTGATCCCAGGACTCTAGGATCTGAGCCTACGGCAGATGCTTCACTGACTGAGCCCCCCAGGTGCCCCTTCTGCATTGATTCTTAACCCTGCTGCAGATTTAAAGCTATACTGTGAGGTGCTAGCCATTGCCCTCTTTCTCAGCAGGGGCAAGGCTGCATTTGGAGCATAATTTGTCTTCTAATTTTTTTTCTCAGATTTAGAGAAAAATATGTTTATACTTTATAATTCCCTTTGGTGATCAGCCCAGATAACTATAATAACAAACTGCTTATTTCCTGTTTGTCTCTGATCTCTCTAGTTTTTCAAACCTATTAATGCTTTTCTCTTGATTTATCTATAAATATCTCTTTAAAATTGCTTGATTACCACAAGCAAATTACTGTCAATTATCACTATGCAATGCCACTCTCTAATAGCCATCAGGGTGTGAATCACCAGGAAAGACAAAATCTTTCACAGATTTGGGGATATACCACACAATTTTCTTCCCTTTCTCTCCCCTACTAATCTCTCAATCATCGAACACAACAAGCAGTGGTGTTCTATTTCCTTTAAAGTCCCCTGGCTCTCCTGGGTCTGGCCCACCCTCCTGCACACACTTTACAGTTTCTTTCCCCAGTTTTTAGCAAGACAGTGATACCCAGACCTCTCCCAGAGGGGAGCCTAAGGGGAAATCATTGATGATAATATCTATCAGTTGAGAGGGAGAAAAAACAGAGCCAAAGTACTTGTTTTAGTCCTTCTTGGGAATCAGAGCAAATGGGAAAAAAAAAAAAAAAGGCAACGTATTCTTGGCCACAGGAACAACAAATTTGGGGACCCTGCGGCAAATGGAAACTCCCTTCTTGAAGGTTGAGATGGCCTAATCAGAAATTAACTTTATTGCAGGTGTTTATTAATGATAGTATTCATAACCAATGCTGGTTGCAATGACCATGTATGATGATGTGTAATTTTTTAGTACATTTCAATGTATTGAGCATTTTGCACATAAATTACCTTCTACAATTATAGTACTATTAGTGTTATCTTCTACAAATAGAGCCATGTTTTAAAAATGCTTTCACATCAAATTAGTTATTACAAATGAAATAAATTTAGCTTCTTTTTCTTATACAAATGCCACATTTTTCATACATTTGGGGGGGGGAGGCATTCAGAACCCCAGGTAGAGTGTCACTACTGCTTACAGAAAAGGAAACAGTGAAATATAATGCAGACAGAAGGATCACAAAGTTTCAAAACCTTAATTTTGCGTATCAGGGAAATGGAAGGGTGAATGCATTTCTCAAAGGCACACAACTAACAATTCAACCATTTGGAATTTATTTGGGTGTGGGGGAACTGAGTGATTTGTCCTTTAGAGTTTCCTGCCTGTTGAGTTTTGCTGATTATAAGCTCACTCCCAGTATTTCCTCTAAATTAGTGAAGTATGAGTCTGATTCAGAGTTTTTATTTTTTGTTTGCAAGAACCTGTCTTCTGTGGTGTTGGTAACTTGGGTTGGGAGTCATATAAATTTTAGGTGTTAGGACCGGCTTAGGCTAAGGGCAGCCATGTAACCGCCCCCCCACACACACACTTGGTGACTTGGGCCTCTATTTATCTATAACCCCCTGGTGGTTTAGGCCTTGACAAGGCCTGTGTCGGGCCTATCCCTTATCCGGACAAACAGGATTAGGGCTATGCATCTTGCTTCCGTTCTTGGAATTTTATCTTACCTAACCAGGTTAGGGGCAGTTGACTTGTGAACTGTGGGGAAACTGCAAGAACTGTGGAAAATTACTGTGTGACTCATGCTTGCTGTTTGAAATGCATATAAACCCCTAGACCCTTGCATTCAGGGTCCTTGCTGAAACCCGCTGTGCCAGGAAAATGCTTGGACCCCAGCTAGCTGGAAATAAACCTTGCTGTGTGGTTTGCATTATCCTGAGTGTCCTCAGTTCCTCATTGGGGAGGCGGTCGACACCAGGCTTTAACGTAGGTTGTCTTACTATGATGGTAAAACTATAAATGGGTTCAGTCGCTATCAGTATGATTTATTATGAAGTTCCACATTTTTGCATTATGTTTCTTGTTGTTTTATATTATTATTGTTTAAATTTGGTGATATTCTAATTCTTATTCCTCCTTTATTAGCAAGAATACATTTTTTTCAAGAGATGCTTTTCTCTCATCAACTAGTATCTCAAGATATGTTTTATGTCATAGCAAAGCAGGATGTTTTATTCTTTACCTGTATTATTTTTGTGATTAATGATTTGGCTTTCTAGTATCTTCCACATGTGACCATTAAGCTATGATTTTAGTGTCAGCCTAGAGTCATGCCCTCATCTCCTTTAATTGGTTGCATCCTTATTTTTACTCATGTCAGATTGCCTTGTTGGCCAGCAGGCCCCTCTCGAGACAGGTAGTTTTCTTTAGTCTCTGGTTTTTTACTCTATTCTTTTTTTTTTTTTTTTAAGATTTTTATTTATTTATTTAATAGAGAGAGACATCACAGGAAGGCAGAGAGGCAGGCAGAGAGAGAGGAGGAAGCAGGCTCCCTGCTGAGCAGAGAGCCCGATGTGGGCCTCCATCCCAGGACCCTGAGATCATGACCTGAGCCGAAGGCAGAGGCTTAACCCACTGAGCCACTCAGGCGCCCTTGACTCTATTCTTCAGTAGTATCAAATGCCCATTATCTGTCTCATAGGTGAGCCCTAGAAGACATTTTATGAATTGCAACAATATCCTATTTAATTTTGAAATAAGATAACATATCTCCTAAAACCTTAGTGAGAGTAAATGAATCAAGTCTCTCAAATGATGTATAATGTATATTGCTATGCAGGAATAATTGACAGTCATGCACCGAAAGTCCTCTCCTGTCACTTGGTTCTATTCTTGCGTGTCAAACTTCTACACATTCCCTCAGAGTGACTGCAAGCAGAAGCCAGTTTTGATGTCAACCCTCACGTCATGAATGCTGGTGGTAGTATATTTTGCATTCCATCATCCTTTTTTGCTTTTTGCCTTCCCTTCTGTCATCATGGAATGCTGGGTGGTCACCATGCAAATTACACCATATTAAGTGCTAGCGACTCTATGGGGGTGTGTTTTACCATTGCTTAAGTCCCACTATCTGTCAAATGTTCAGATCTGGAATTCAGAATGTTTGTTAGGAGAGTGCCTTGCTCTTGACAGTCAGACTTTTCAGACCTTGTGCACATCACAGATACAGCCCCCGTTTCTGTCTAGAAACCCGACCTACTGGTTTCCACAGTGAGAATTGCATGGCTGTGTTTTGTAGCAAAGCCACAGAGCTATGCCTTTGTGGGCTCTCTCCTCCAACACCTTGTGTAAACTCTCAGGTTTCTTGCTTTAGGCTTTCCAGAGACTCTTAATGGGGAGGACTTAATTTCTTGGAATAAATACATATAATGTTCCTTCTTTAAAAAAATATATATATTTTGGGGGCACCTGGTTGGTTCAGTCCTTCAGCCAGCTCTTGATTTTGGTTCAGGGCCTGATCTGAGAGTCATGGGCTCTGCACTCAGCAGGATGTCTGCTTGAGATTCTTTCCCTTTGCCTGCCCCCTACCTGCACTCTCTCTCTCTCTCTCTTTTCAAATAAATAAATCTTTTAAAAATTATTCCCAAACTAAAAGAAAAAAAAATTAATTCTGAATTCTGTAATCTATTTTACAGAACACCTGCTATTCCAATGATAACACTGACTGTGGGCTTTGTTTTTCTAGAAAGTAAAGTTCTAGAAATATCTGTGGGGGACAAAGAGAAATGACTTCTGATTGTTGGCATCATTTTCCTCTGGAGAAGAGAATTTCTTAAATACTAAATGAGAGGCAAAACGTCAGGAATATCTGTACTAAATGACATCAGGCAAGACAGTGGAAATGCCTCATCTTTCAAGATTTCTTGAGTCCACATAACGTTTTTCAGAGTACAAAATTAACACATGGGCTAGACTAAAGCTGAGAGTGTGCAGGTACTATGGAAAATAGTATCTAAGTTTATAAAACAAATAAAAATAGAATTATCATATGATCCAATAATTTCACTACTGGTTATTTACTGAAAGAAAGCAATACTAATTTTGAAAGATACATGCATTCCTATGCTTAGAGCAGCATTATTTTCAATAGCCAAGGCATGGAAGCAACTCTAGTGTCCACTGATAAAGGAATGGGTAAAGAAGATGTGGGTGTGCACTTGTGTCTAGACACACACACACACACACACATTCCTTAATCAGAAAAAAAGAAATCTTGCCATTTGTGACAATATAGATGGACCAAGAGCTTATGCTAAGTGAAGTAAGACTGAAAATGACAAATACCCTGTGATTTCACTCATATGTGGAATCTAAAAAACAAAGGGAGGGAATAATCAAAACAGATTTAGACCTATAAAAAAGTGATGGTTGCCAGAAGGGAGGCGGGTGGGGAATGGGGAAATGGGTGGAGGAGAGCAGGAGAACTGGGCTTCCAGCTAGGAATGAGTAAGTAATGGGGAAGAGGGGCAGAGGGCAGGGGATATCCTCATTGGTACTGCAATGGTGTCATGTGGGGACAGATGAGAGCTACACTTATGAGCGCAGCATAAACAGAGAGAAGACAAATTACTGTGTTGTACAACTACTAATGTAACACTGTGTCTTGATTGTACTCAATTAAAAAAAAAGGAAATCAACTAGTTTCACTTATTTCCATTCATAATTCAGAATCCTTTGGCATCAGGAACAAAAAACTAAGCTTTTCTGATGTTCATTTTACATGAACACTGTAATGATATGATGAGTCACACATGGGCAATTTTTATAAGGGGCCTATATGATTATTCCCCATGAACAATTGTAAACCTGTCATGTAAAATACATGGGATTGCCTAATTTGTGTTTAAAATAACAGCTATAATTTGCAAATAATGCGTGAGGACTTGACTACCCTATATATTTATATTCTCCAATAGAAATGCATGTAAAAGCCATAGAAGGCAATTAGAAAAGAACATTTTATTCTTTAGGAAAAGAAAAAAAAATCACTACCATGGAATCTGAAGTACCTTCTGTAATACTTAATACTTTATGATTTTTTTTTTTTTGGTTTTTTGTTTGTTTGTTTTTTACTAACAGTGTTCCTTTTATTTGTTCAGTTGGTTTTTTTTTATGAATATGTAGCTTTATTAGTACCATCTTTTATAGTAATGACAAGTATAGAGCAAATAGTTCTTTTCTTTATTAGACAAGGAAAGCTTGTTTTTAGCCCTTTAAAAATCTGAAGAACCTAGAATCACATGTGAAAACCTCAAATAACTAGATACTAAACATGTGAAATTATATGTTTTTGACTCAACTACTAAAAAAAGTTTAATCACTGAAGTAGTTAATATGTTTGTAAGGGAATTTAATGCTTTTTATCAAGGGTTTTATTGTACTTCAGGATATTTGAAGTATCTCATTTACAATGGAAGGAAGCAATGTGAATGAGGGAAACAGTAGTTTAATACAATGTGGTAGTTGTGGTCTCAGGTGCCTGCATCAGGGTCCATGTTGCTCTAATAGATCAGACCCTTGTTCTAATAGAACCATGGTAGGTCTTGGGAAGGTATTAGTAAGATAACCATGTCTCCATTTGTCTTTTGTATAGAAGAAACTACAACTAATTCTTTGGTGGCCTTATTGTAGTAAAAACTCTATGATTAGCCCATATCTACCATTGAATTCTGTATTCTTAAAAATTATATTGTGGTGGTATCCCATCATTGTTTACAGATCCCTCCCTGCTTTTGAAAACTTTGCCTTCTCTGTATGTTTCTGTGTCATTGGGTGAGGACAAGGTTGAGTAAACCAGACAGAGTTTTTAGGGATAACCCCAGGCGACCCTTGTCTTGATCTCCCTTAATCTCTGAATATTTCGGTGATTTTTTTTTCTTTATTTCCCCAAACACCTTGCCATTTCTTCAGAGAGTTAATACTTCATAAAAATTAGCATTTCTTCATAGAATTAACAGATATCGAAATAACAGTTATGTATACAAGTGGTTCTCAGCCTTTTTTGGTTGCAGAGCCCCTTTATACTCTTAAAAGTATTGAGGACCCCAGAGAGCCTTTGTACCGAGAAACCATTTTGAACCCAAGAACACATAAATGTGCATTCTACTAGACACCGAAGCACTGATTCCCTCACAGCACATGCATCCTCCTGAAAACCCCTCGCTTCTCACAAGAACTGGATGCTAAATATGGCAAACAATGCACCACAACTATATGACTTGGGTTCTCATGTCCCACAAAACGGCCTTGGGGACCCCAGGTGCCCAAAACACATTTCTGTTAACTGTTCTCTGCCATGTTTTTTTTTTCACGTGTCTCCTCTGTTCCATGATTCTTGTTTCTACAGTGCATATATTATTTGATTTTGTTTCCACAACCCACTAAAATGATTAACTCATGATAAACTTTTGGTCAGTATTTGTTGGATGAATGAATGTATTACCCTTATTAGTGTATCACAAAATCATTCCTCAAATTATGCCTTGGAATCATTACGTATTTAACTAAATTTCCTCAAAATTTTCTATATGTATGGAGCTCTGTAGTTTTATAGTGTTATAGTATATGCCATCCACATTGTTGTATGTGTGCATATACATACATTTTTTTTTCGCACACATGGGTCTTAAAGTTGTGCCTTAGTTCAAGTATTTCTAGAGATCCCTGATAACTGTTGTCTTGGCAGGAAGATATCCTTCCTGTGAAGGATCACCACTGTTTCTCCACAGAGCTTGGGGAACACAGTTTTGTTTCGTTTTGTTTAATACCATACAATGTATTAGTTGTTTCAGGGGGACAGGTCTGTGAACCATCAGTCTTACACAATTCACAGCGCTCACCATAGCACAAACCCTCCCTAGTGTCCATCCCGCAGCCACCCCCTCCCTCCCATATCCCTCCCCTCCAGCAACCCTCAGTTTGTTTTCTGGGGTTAAGAGTCCCTTATGGTTTGTCTCCCTCTCTGATTTCATCTTGTTTCATTTTTCCCCTCCCTTCCCCTATGATCTTCTGTCTTGTTCCTCAAATTCCTCATATCAATGAGTTCATATGATAGTTGTACCTCTCTGATTGACTTATTTCACTTGGCATAATACTCTAGTTTCATCCACGACATTGCAATGGTAAGACTTTGGGGTTTTTTGATGGCTGTATAATATTCTATTGTACATGTATATCACATCTTCTTTATCCATTCATGTCAATGGACATCTAGGCTCTTTCCATAGTTTAGCTATTGTGGACATTGTTGCTGTAAACCTTAGGCTGCATGTGCCCCTTCAGATCACTACATTTGTATCTTTAGGGTAAATACCCAGTAGTGCAATTGCTAGGTCACAGGGTAGCTCTATTTTCAACTTTTTGAGGAACCTCCATACTGTTTTCCAGAGTGGCTGCACAAGCTTACATTCCCACCAACAGTGTAGGAGGGGGGAACACATAATTTTAATGAGGCTTTGACTCCTGGTTCCTAGAGCCCCGTGTCCCCCAGTTCATCTTGGCACCATGTCCTCTAAGCACTAGCCTTTCCCAAGACCATGAAGACGGATGAAGCTCTCCATTAGCTGTCCTGAGATCCTCTTCTTCCTTAATCCAAACAACTGTTGCCCACGTCTTTACTCTCTGAGCTCTTCTTCAGTTCGTCCTTTAATAGAAATTATTTTCACACAATATCTTGAAGAAATCAAAAGAAAAACAGTTGATCTGTGAGTCTTAGACATGTACTGTCCAATCCCAAAACAACATGATCTTTGAGCATAGAACAAATTTGACAGAAATTTAATTAAGGTGGTTAACTTTCCTGTTATGAAACATTCACCCATCATTATTTTGTTTCCATTTTGAGGCCAAGTAACAAATAAAACTGCTGTCACCACTTCATTGAGTTTTTTTGTTTGGGGATTTTTTTTTTGCAGTCCTTAAAATTATTAGGAAAGTGAAGCAATTCTAGTGAAAAAAGCTGGCACTCAAAATCCTGCTTAAGGGGGTTCCTGGGGGGGGCTCAATTGGTTAAGTGTCTGCCTTCAGCTCAGGTCATGATCCTAGGATTCTGGGATTGAGTCCTGACATTGGGATCCTTGTTCATCAGGGAGCCTACTTCTTCCTCACCTCTACCCTGACTCATGCTACGTTTCAGTTTCTCTCAAATAAACAAAATCTTTTTAAAAAAAATCCTGCTTTACTTAAGCAAATAAAATTAAATTTCATTTAAAATTAAGCTAACATTGCTTACTACATTAAATAATAATGACATTTTATTTTTGTCCATTTCCTCTTTTTAGTATATAGCATATATATAAATATGCATAAGCCCAATATTTCCAAAACAGTGCCTTGTCACAGAGAGCAGCTCTGTAGCAACACAGTATTCATACCAGAAAGGACCATGATGCCTGCCTCTCATCCCTCTCTTTCCCACACAACACACCACTTTCTTGAATTCTGTGGAACCTTCCCTGCATATGGTTTTCCATGGTAAACCAAGTATGCATTCCCAAAGATTATGGCTAAGTTCTACCTTTTTCTTTTTTTACCTTCCATAAATATATAGAATATATTCTTTTGTGTGCTTTTCTTTCATGTCCATATATTTGATATTTATTCTTATTGTAAATAATTGATTTTTAAGTGTGTATTGATATGTATCAATTATATGAATATATCACAATTTATCCATTTTACTTTTGATCAACTCTTGGGTTTCATGTTGTAGTATTATGAATTAAACTGTTGTGACCATTCTTTTGTATTTTTCTTGGTGTACCTGAGCACACATTTCTGTTAGCTATATAATAAATGTATAATAAATACATATAACAATATATAACATAAAATATAAATATATATTATGATATAGTTTTATATTTATAAATATATGAATATGTAATAAATATATAAGTTAATATAACTATATTTAAATATGTATAATATATGTGCACATATATATACACACACATACACACACATATGTGCACACTCACACACGTTGGAGTAGAAGTACTGAGTCACAGACAATGCGTATATCTCACTTCCCTGGATAATGGTTGTTTTCTGAAGTGGTTGTAATAACTTAAAACATCCAGAGGCAGCCAATGAAACTTTAGGTGCCCCAAACACTTCTCAACTTTGATATTACCGAATTTTAGATCTGTTATATGTATAGTGAGGTTTAATTATGGTTTTGGTTTTATTTCTTTGGTTATTAGTGTTAGCACATTTCTCATGTGTTTATTGAACACTCCACTCTTATAGCTGTGATGTGCTCTTTCAACTAACTTGCCTATTTGCTCTTATCTTTTTCTTATTGATTTTAAAAATCTTAAATAGACACTTGAAATGAGATATGTGCTGGTTACATGTATTATAGATCTTATTTTTCAACTTTGTGGTTTTCTTTTCAACTCTTTTAATGGTCTCTTTTGAAGAAAAGGATTCTTAAGTTTAATACTTTATGGTTAGTACTTTATCTTGAACTGTTTAAAAATTCCTTCCCTGCCCTAAGGTCAAAAATATATTATTTTAGTATAACTTCTAAAAGCTTTGTTTTGCACTCCACATTCAGATTTATAATTTATCTGCAGTTGATTTAAGTGCATAGTTCTAGGCAGGATATTTCTTTCTTTTTTTAACATATATATTTACATATATATTTCTCTCTGTATACATAGAGATGTATATATAATTAGCCTCGTATTAATTTTTCAAACCTTTTTTTAAAGATTTTATTTATTTATTTGACAGAGAGCGATCACAAGTAGGCAGAGAGACAGGCAGAGAGAGAGAGAGAGAGGGAGAAGCAGGCTCCCTGCTGAGCAGAGAGCCCAATGTGGGCCTCCATCCCAGGACCCTGAGATCATGACCTGAGGCAAAGCCAAAGTCTAAACCCCTTGCGCCATCCAGGCACCCTAATTTTTCAAACCTTTTAATCTCTTCATCTGTCTGTAGGGCAGATCTTGCCTTAAAACAAATGCCCATGTGTGAGTGGCTCCAATACTGAGGCTTCTATCCTGTTCATCTTTTCACACTATTGTATTTGTACATATTTGAGGTATTCATATAAGTATTATGAGCATCTGGTATATATCCATGCATATACATTATATCTGATAAAACAAATCCACCATTGTTTTTCTTTTTGAAGAGTTTTTTGACTAGTCTCATGTCATTGAATTTTCATATGAATTTTCTTATCTCCTTTGTGTCCGCAAATAATTGTGTTGAAGGTTGTTTTTTCTTTTTTACTGTAGCTATTATATATGACATCTCAGTACTGCATGTTTCAAACCCATGAATATGATACATCTTTGCCTTTATTTTGTTCTTTAGTTTTTCTGTAAGGATTCTCATTTTTGCCAATAGAAAACTGGATCATGGACAATTATCATCTTTGTTAGAATTGTTTTTATACATTTGATATTTACTATTCTATAATAAATAGTTTTGTTTCCTTTGCTTTTTAAGTTATGCCTATTATGTAGAATTGCAGTGAGTTTTTGTATATTACTACAACAAACTTGCCAAATTCATTACTTTTCAATAGATTCTTTTGGATTTTTTATATGTGCCAACAGACTACATACAACTAACAGGGTTGTTGTTGTTTTTTTTTTCCACCAATCCTACATTTCTAAATTATTTTCTTTTTTTCTTGCACAAAGTTGGATTCCCAATCAATGTTGAATGTAAACAATGATGACAGGTATTTTTCTCATTTCTTTTTTTTTTTTTAAAGATTTTATTTATTTGACAGAGAGAAACACAGCCAGAGAGGGAACACAAGCAAGGGGAGTGAGAGAGGGAGAAGCAGGCTTCCTGCCAAGCAGGGAGCCCGATGTGGGGCTCGATCCCGGGTCTCCAGGATCATGACCTGAGCTGAAGGCAGTCGCTCAACCAACTGAGCCACCCAGGCGCCCCAAGATTTTTCTCATTTCTTAACTGAAAGGAAAGAATATCCAATAATTTCCTTTGGTATGCAGTGTTTGCTGTTTGTAATTTTGCAAATACCTGTGTAAGATTAAAGATGTTTCAATTTAAGAAACAAAGCAGATGAACATGGGTGAAAGAAAGGACAAGTAAGATAAAAACAGAGAGGCAAACCATAGAGATTCTATACTTAAAAGAGAATTGAGGGTTGATGGAGGGAGGTGGATGTGGGATGGGTTTGATGGATGAAGGGCATTAAGGAGGATGCTAGTTGTGTTGATCACTGGGGGTTGTATGTAAGGGATGAATCACTGAAGCCTACCCCTGAAACAAATACCACACTACATGTTAACTAACTTGAATTTAAATAAAAACTTGAGGGGGAAACACAACAACAAAAACATGTTTCATACGCTAATTTGTAGGATTTTTAAATGTAAATGAGTCACAGATGACAAATTATATGAAATCTTTTTTCCTAAATCTATTCATTGATCCTATGTCCCATTACTGTCCTTATGGTGAAAATGCCAGTGATCTTAAAATACTACATCAAAATTGCATTCCTGAATACATCCAACATGGTTAACAAATATTATGCATTTTAAAAACACTGAGTTAAGCTGATTTACTTTAATTGGAACTGGTTTGTTTATACTTTTTGCATCAGTATTCATGAGATAGGTTGGATGAAAATCACCTGACTTCCTCATTGGCTTTTGATATCAAGGTTACACTGTCCTAATAAAGCTCCTTTTTAGTGTGTGCTGAAAAAATTGTGTATGATTAGTATAATTGTTTTCATTAATTGCTATAGTTCACCCATAGTAATTTATGGGTTTCAAATTATTTTGAAGGACAGCATTTCTAATTATTCAATTTTTCAGTAGTTAGGACTGGCTATTCAGGTAATTTTCTTTCATCAATTTGGGTTTACATTTCTAGGCATTATTTTTTTCATTAAAAATTTTAAATGGATTGGCAAATATTTCCTCATAAGTTATTTAAATAATTTGAAATAAAGTTCTTAGAATTTTACTTTCTTCTATATCCTTTCTTTTTGTTCTGCATTTTGCATTTAGGACTGTGATCTATTTCAAGTTAATTTTTGTGAATGGTCTAAGGTCTGTGCCTAGGTACGTTTTATTAAACATGCAGATTTATAGCTATTCCAGAAAGAGTTGTTGAGAAAATGTCCTTTAGTTTCCTATGATTGAATTTTGATGGGCTGACTGGAGGTATGCATGTGTGCCTTTCAAAACTTTTAGAATTTGTTTTCCATTAGCTTTTCAAATATATAATATATATAACTCTTCTTTCCAATGTTTATACTGGATCTCCATTAGGTACCTGTTGGATTTCCTCATTTTATTGGCAGTGTCTTTGAATCTGCCATATTTTGTATCCTTTGTTTCTTTGTGTTGCACACCCAGTATCTTTGAGTTTATCCTCCAGTTAAAAAGTATTCTTTTAATTAAAATCTCGTGTAAACTATGTAGCAAATCTAAATGTATTGCAGTTTTTATTCCCATAAGTTTTTTTTTTTATTTTCAAATGAAACTCCTTTGAAATCTCTTACTTTCTGTTCATGTTTTTTTCTCTTTAAATATATTTTATTTCAGTGTTCCAAGATTCATTGTTTATGCCCCACACCCAGTGCTCCATACAATACGTGCCCTCAATACCCACCACCAGGCATGTTTTTGAGATTTTATATATATACATACACACACGTGTGTGTGTGTGTGTGTGTGTGTGTGTGTGTGTAGTAAATATCTCAAGCCTCTTTTTAAGAATAACATGTTTTGTAATTCCAGTCTCTAAAATTTGTTGAGGTCTGATTTTCTTTATTTTTTTATTTATTTATGTTTTTAGTCTGGTTCTTCCTGTAGTACTTTGGTTTGTTGAGATTTTACCCTGATTGTTTTCCTTTGGACTTCACTGTGGGTGGGGCTTTGATGCCAAGTTAAGATGGTAGCACTCCAGAGAGGGAAGGTGATTCTTCCTTGCAGGGTGCATGTGGGCTGAAGGACTCCTACCTGTTGCAGATCAGGTTCTCTTCCTACAGATGTTCAGACCACAGTGAAAATAATAAATCCACCCTTAAAAGTGTGGGGTGGAAGCATACCATTGCAGTTTCTCAGGGAAAATCTTTCTCTTCTCTTGATGGAGCCAACTGATGAAGGCAGTTTTCTTTAAGTTACCTATATTGTTGTTGCTGTGCAACATCACCCAAATCTTGCTACTCAGCAATTTCAGGTTCTTTGTTCTTCCCCAGGATTCCATGTCTCCTCCAGCTCAGAAACTCATGGCTTTATTTAAGCAACTTTGTCAGATATTATATTTTCAAATATTTTTCCTCCTCGTTCTCTGTTTTCTGCTTCAGAATATTTTTATTAATGTAATTTGGGTCTCCTACCTTCCTTTTCTGGGCCTCTTTATTTGTATTTTCCATATTTTCTGCAATGGATCCCAGGCAATTTTTTTGTTTCTGAGTCGTTTGCTCTTTTCTCTTCAGCTTTGCCTAATCTCTTTGACATTGTGATGCAGTTTTTATCACTGCTTCCAGATTTCTTTCTTTTTTTTTTTTTTAAGATTTTTTATTTATTTATTTGACAGCGAGAAACACAGCCAGAGAGGGAACACAGCAGAGGGACTGAGAGAGGGAGAAGCAGGCTTCCCGCTGAGCAGGGAGCCCAATGTGGGGCTCAATCCCGGGTCTCCAGGATCATGACCTGAGCCGAAGGCAGTCACTTAACCAACTGAGCCACCCAGGCTCCCCTGCTTCCAGATTTCTAAGCATTCTTTTTTTTGATACCTAATTTTTTGTTTCTAAAATGAACTATATTATTTTTTATGCCTAACTTTATTTCTTATTTTAAAACATTTAACACATTGTCTCTTTCAGATTAGTTTATCATTTCCAGTTACTAAGATGTTATTTCTTCTACAGTCTGAACTCATCGATATTCCTTCATTTACTCCCCTGCCCCCCCAATATATGTTTTAATTGTCACCTTGCTTTTTTTCAAGGGGCAACTTTTTTTCCCTGTGGTGTATGAATGTCTGTATTATACAAATGTTTCAGCAGAGTGGTTTTTATTTTGCTACATCAGTGCCAAGGGAATTCAACTATCCTTGTCCAATTGTTATTTTATGTTCTCAATTTGAAACTCCTCTAACTACCCTATATGCGAACATGCTACAGGTCAATGCCTCTGGTTCTTCACTCAAGACTTGATAGAGATGACAGGTATCTCCTACTGTTGCCCACAGCTAGTGAGTCAAATCCCCACCCTCTCTTATTTTAACTGATGTTTTTAGAAGTCTCAAGCCTAATTCTAGTGACTTTGCTTTTTATAACCCACAAAACATCTCTCCATTTTCTTCATGGCTTCTGGGGACCATCCCTTGGGCGTTCATCCAACAGAAGTGTTTCCCTACCATCCTCATGTACCTTTGATCATTTTCTACTCTTACACCTAAACATTTTCTGTTCTTCACTTTTTCCCCCTTTTAAGCTGAACTTTGCATAGAAGAACAATTTTTGTTTCTATGCTTTATTTTTTTAGGTAGATACCATGCCCGGCGTGGAGCCCAATCCAGGGCTTGAACTCATGACTCTGAGATCAAGACCAGAGCCTAGGTCAGGAGTCAGATGCTCAGTTGACAGAACCACCCAGGATCCCCTTTACCACTATGTTTTGAGAAGCATTACTGAGTGGCAATAGTAGAAGAAATGTTCTGTCCATCCAGGTTGCTCAACTTTTTGTGTTGGAGCATGCCAATATAAATTTTGAAGACCTTCAAGCTGCAATTATTGAAAATGTTTCAAAAGTACGTTACTGATTAATGCACCATTGATAAGAAATCATCTTAGGAAGAGCAGAGAAGCAAACACTATTGAGTCTATTGTTCATATCCCAGAGTTCTAAACATAATTAAGAGGGTAAGATTTTAATATACATAATAGTGGAAATCATGCCTATAGGGAAAAAAGTGCCCTTAAGACCTCTACAAGACCTCTTAATTTCTTTGATATGGAAAATGTGTTTGTGGTTAAAGGGAGAAAAAAAAAAAAAAACAAAGCTAGGTGAACTGAAATGCAAAGTTACTGTGATAAATTTCTATCCCAAAGATATATTTGAAAATTAAATTTTCTAATACCAAGTAATCTTTTAAAATCTAGATTTCCATTGGATTGGGTTTAAATATACGACTGACTTTGTGGAATTGAAAGGAGAGGAGGGATAAAGAAGATTATAAAAAGGCACTAACAATGTAATAGTGTAATAGTATTTGTTAACATTCTGGAATCATGGCTTTGTGGCTAATGAGGTTAAACATTTTACATATATTAACACATTTAATCACACCAACTCCATGAGGCAAATCTAAAAACAAAAACAAAACCAAAAAAACCTGTGGCTCCCTTTCAGATGATGACATTAAGTCCCTTGCCCCCTACAAAGGATCCCAGCCACTGGGTGGTACAGCCAATATCTGAGATTTTAAGGAGTATGAGTAAAAGTAGGTATTGGTGTCAGGGGCTAATATAAGCCAGTTTTGAGGAAGATTGAGGAGAATCAATTCTGTTTTAGAAACACTGAGCCTTAGAAATCTGCTAGAGTTTATAACCTCAAGTCGAGTGCCTGCAGAAAAGTTCAGTGTGAGAATTATATAAATAACTAGAACCATGTTAGCCACTGACTTGTTGAATATTAACTACATTCAAGGCAATGTGCTAAGACACTTGATGCAAATATTTTCTCATTTTCAGTTTTAAAATAACAGTATGGAAACCAAAGAAACCAAGGTGTAATTTGCTGAATAGCTGGGGGAAAAAAGTTGCACCAAAAATTAGAAAATAGAATTAACATCTTGTGTATCTGACTTCAAAGTGTGCCCTTAGTTTCTCTGTAGATTTTGTTTTTGTTCACACAGATCCCAGAAGAAATGCAGGCACAGACTATGAGTTGACTAACAAAGGGCTATAGAAAGTTCATGAGTGATAGAGCATTTTAAAGGGTTAACAGAAAGAAATAAGAATCTTTTTCTTTTTTAAGATTTTATTTACTTATTTGACAGAAACACAGCTACAGAGGAGAGGAACACAAGCAGGGGAGTGAGAGAGGGAGAGGCAGGCTTCCCACAGAGAAGGGAGCCTGATACAGGATCAATCCTGGGACTCTGGGATCCTGACTTTGCCGAAGGCAGATGCTTAATGTCTGAGCCACCCAGGTGCCCCAAGGAATAAGAATCTTGATCAATGTTCTTCATATTCTACAGATGATATTAAAATTCAACATGCTCTCTTCCAGAATATTGGGAACTAGCATCTAACAATTCTGTATATTTTATTTATACATGGTAAGATTCGTGCCATTTATGGTGTTCTGAAAATCATTTCTGCTTAATTCTAGATTAAAAATAATATATTAATGTTATCATTTCTTCTTTAATCATGTCATGCCAAGATAGAAGTTTACTGAGCACATAATCCCAGTGGGTTTGAGAACAGACACTCTAACTGGTGTTTAGTTTCAAAGTTTGTTAACTACCTGGACCAAGGGTATAATTTATAGTTGTATGTTCACCTCTGTGTGTGTTGTACTTCTTAAGTAATTACAAGTATACAGAAAAGAGAAAAATCACTGGAGCATATGTTATTTACAGAGAGCAATTTTAGATCTAACTTCTGTGAGATTCATGTTGTTTAGTATCATTTGGTATTTCAGTAGAAATATTGAGAGTTCTAACTACTGAGAAGTGCTGTGTGTGCAAATCTCTTCTTTATACCTTTGCACAGAGGTTTGTGAATTGAATTTCTGAATGTGCAGGATGTGATGAGGACAGAGAGGACCCAGCACATAAACAAGGGCAGGAGGGCTAAGGAGAGGGGGGACCTCTATCAACTCGGTGACCTTGGCCTACCACACCCATCTTTGAAAATCCTCTTCAGTAAGACTTTCTCTTCTATAGCTAGTTCTTTTTAAATCCTATCTTAAGAATGACATCTTTTCTCCTGATTGTTTTCATTTTATACATTTGTATTTGTAAGAAATGTGCAAAACTCATGCAGTGTTCCAAAAAAAAAAGTTTTATAATATAGTCTAAGAAAAAAATAACACCTTTCTAGTTGGGGATAGCTTCTTTGAAATGCAGGTATAACTTTAAATGTTATCAGAATTATCTGCTATTATCAGAATAAATTATAACATCTATATGACAAATATGCACATGTTCACAAGATGAATTATTAAGAGGTAGACCATCTAGTATTGCTTTGTAGGCTTTTTTTTTTTAAGATTTTATTTATTTATTTGACAGAGAGAAACGCAGCCAGAGAGGGAACACAAGCAAGGGGGAGTGAGAGAGGGAGAAGCAGGCTTCCCGCTGAGCGGGCTCGATCCCCAGGTCTCCAGGATCTTGACCTGAGCCGAAGGCAGTTGTCCAACCAACTGAGCCACCCAGGCACCCCTGCTTTGTAGTCTTTAAGGAGAAGGTGAATAGTATCTGCTTTGGTTATACATAAAATATAAGGTACATCGATTTTGTAAATATACTTATATATATAAATATGTATGTTTATATATATAATTTGTGAATTATGTGCAGGCTGTGATATATATATATATATATATTTATATATTATATATATGATGAACAACTAGGTATTAATTTTGGAAGTTTGCACAATTCTTATATAATACTCAATTATTTTCTTCATTGAGAAAACAACATTTGACAGGGCAGTGATTTTATTCTGAATATCATCGAGCAAAATATTTTTAAAGAGGTGTTTTCAATGTCAAATGTTGCTTCCATATTTTGTGTAGATAATTTTGAAGAGATAGGTTATAGAAACTCAAACATGAGTGTGGATAACATAACTGAGGTATTTAAGAACACACAGGGGCACCTAGGTAGCTCAGTGGTTAAGTGACTGCCTTTGGCTCAGGTCACCATCCCGGAGTCTGAGGATTGAGCCTTGCATTGGGCTGCTTACGCGGCAGGAAGCCTGCTTCTCCCTCTCTCACTCCCCCTGCTTGTGTTCCCTCTCTAGCTGTGTTTCTCTCTGTCAAATAAATAAAATCTTTAAAAAAAAAATACACAAGGGGACGATCATCTTGTCTTTGCTATGCTTTCTTTTGTTTAATTTTTAAGGAATGCAACACTGAGTCAATAATCCATGGTGATGTGTGGCTACACTGAACTGAACTGGAGGAAGTTTAGGTAGTTGGGATCTTCCCCCTCCTCGAGGAACCCTGGGGTATATAAACTGATGACAGTCACAGTGGCAAAACCAGGGAATGAGGGGTACGAAGAAATAGAAACTCTGTTAGCCCAAGAATTAGTGACCTGGAATGTTCCAATACCACATTGAGGGTCTGAGTTTCTGGAGAACTCTGCTATTATCTCTGTTATTTCCCCTTGCCAGTTTTTATTTTTCTCCTCCTCCACCAGCTTGGTAGCTTCTCTCCTACAATAAATACTGAATTAAGCCTATCTTAGAGGAAGCCATATAAATGGAATAGTGGCTATAATATATAACACTACAGAGGGGGGCTTCCTAGAGTGGGCATGTGCAGTAATGTGCTGTCTACTGTAAGATCAGAGTCCCCTCCTTACAGTCAGGGGGTTAACAACATAGGATTTGAACACAGGATAAACCCGGGTTCAGATCTGTATCTGTCATGAACTGGTTGTGCATCATTAATTCAATCATTTTAATTTAGTAAGCCTCAATTTTTCTACTCTAACTGGAAGGTGATGTTCCTAATTTATGAGAATGTTTTAAGCCTAACAGAAGATAACTGTAGATGGTGTACTTAGCATAATACTCTAACAAGGTATTTAATTGCCTGTGGCTGGAACCCAGATATTCAGGCAAGGGGAAAGGTGATTACCAGCGGTACAGGTGCATTGTCAGAAACGTCCACAAGTGACTCTGACCTCCCCCTCCCTGTTCCCCTATACCGTCTACATCCCATATAGAAAATCATTTTCCTCCAGGTAGGACAGAGGCATGTATTTTATGGGGATCTGTATTTTATTTTACTCTAATTCACTTACATGGTCTGTTTTTCAACATAATTGGTCCAGTAATTTTATACACATTCCTAAAATTTAATTAGCCATTGTAAATGCTCCCATTTCACTTTCCTACAGAATACAGTAGCCTTACAATATAGCACTTCACACCAGCCTGTATAATGTAAAAAAATCAACATATAGTGGGCAACTGAAAGAAGAAAGAAAGCATGAAGAGAAATCCGCTTCTAATTTATCCAAAAGCCATTTGGAAGTTTGTATCTGCCTATTAATTCAAAGATTTATTGCTGCATGCACTGGACAGCAGTGGGGTCAACTTCAAAACTTTAAAAAGAAAGAAAAATGAAGCTTGTATTTTGACTGTTCTAGGTATTAAACCATCTGTTCTGACACTCCATGGAGAAACCTTTGGACAAAATGATCTGTTAAGATGTCAGTTCTCCAGACTTTCATTTTCCCCCATAGTTTCATTTTATAATAGTTTTTTAAGCAGACATTTTATTGAAATTTTTAATTTATTTTAAAAAAGACAAAGAAGAGCCTTATTTTTTGTGAATTACCTTTTTTTTTAAAGCTTTTATTTATTTATTTGACAGAGAGAGAGGTCACAAGTAGGCAGAGAGGTAGGCAGAGAGAGAGGAGGGAGCCCGACGCAGGCCTCAATCCCAGGAGCTTGAGATCATGACCTGAGCTGAAGGCAGAGGCTTTAACCCACTGAACCACCCAGGAGCTCTGTGAATTACCTTCTTGTCAAACCTCTGCAGTGAGAAAGGGAGCCTCTATGGCTGAAGGGCTGTTCTCATGGTGTTGGGAATTAATAATCCTTCATGGTTTGAGATTATGTTCTAGGAAGGCAAGGGGTTTTTCTCTTGTTCTGTGGTATAGCCCCTGTCGCTAGTCAGTATCCAATAACAGCTGTGGAATTACTTTATTATTATTTATGTGAATAATTTTTAGTTGCCTTTTTTTATGAAGCCAGGGTTGCGTCCATCCTTCTACTATTCTGCCATTGTTTTCATGCTAAAAATAGTGGTCATGAATGTAAGAAATCTAGTCCTTAGATCCAAGGTGCTGGCCTGTGGTTCTGTATTAAACACAGCAGAAGGGGCTCATTGTAGTTTGGTAAAGCGTTTTCATTCTACATTCCTTAGAACCGTCAGGATCCATGATGAAGCATGCATGCTCCTGGTCCTATTAGATGGTCAATAAAAGTACTAAAACTCACATGTTGCCTGTTTTGAAAAACTAGGGCCTTGGGAGTCCTCAGTTGTCTCTCAGTGCCTTGCCATCTATGCAGTAAGACCTTAGGACCTTCATGCTTACAGGTGCATCTGTGTGCTCTCATTCCCTAAGGTTTCAAGATGTCCTAGGCAGTACAGTTCCTGCCTCGCTGCCTTCCCTCCTCCCTCCCTCCCTCCCATGTTTCTTGCTTATTCATAGGATTGATCCACTTTACCACTGGCTTCATATGGCCTTTCTTACCTTCAACTACAACAGAAAGACACTAAGATCCATGAGTTAGAAAGCTAGCTGGCAAACAAAGCTAATAGTTTACTTTTGTTTTGTTTTGTTTTGTTTTGTTTTCTTGATATGGCATGGGTGGGTTTTTATATTAAGGGCTTATTTATAATAATCTCCTTTTAGCCACCTGCCCTGGAGCGATATGAAAAGATAATTAATACAAAAGTTTACCATAATAGTGACTCATGGCAGCTGAAATTCACAGTCCCCAGATTGCATTCTCTTTTAATAGAGTTTTGTTCCCTCAGTTCACAGCATGTAAACACGAGAGGCCCTTTGCAGTTGTGCTGAGACCTACCTTAGTAGAGTTGAATGATTCATTGCTTGATCGCAAAAGGTCACCTAATGGATTGAGTGCATAAATATTAAAAACAGACCATTTTCACATACAGGAAGGAACATTTCAAAATTATACCTTTTTGCTGTTGGGCCAATATTGGTGGACATCTAGTCCACATTTCTCATTTCCTGGGCTCACAGTGATTTAGCTATAGTTTGCGCTAAAGCCTAGATTTGGACTTGTTTTCTCCAGCATCATTTTGCTACAGAGAAGAGAGGATCCCAGGTGATAAAACAGAACATACTTCTACTGAACCTTTGTTTGTGTCTCTATAGTTTATCCATCTTCCCAATGAGTAATCTTCAGAACTCTTACCTCCCAGTTTTTCCAGTAAAGTCTATTTTATAAGAGCCAATGAAGTGAGATTGTTATCTGTTTCATAAATTTTCAAGAATGCTGATAGGCTCTGGCTAATGCTTCTGGTTAAATGCCTTCAGTAAACAGTATGGAGCCCTCATAAGCACCAAACACAGTGCTAGACAGGAGGGAAACATAAGTAAGTAAGATACAATTATTGTACCTGACGTTTAGTAGTTAGTGCTAGGAGGGAGCTTCCCTCTGAACACAGTTGTAGGACTTCCTGCTTTAAGAGTGTCCCTTAATTCAGGGGCACCTGGGT
This sequence comes from Spilogale gracilis, assembly GCA_004023965.1. Lineage (NCBI taxonomy): Eukaryota > Metazoa > Chordata > Mammalia > Carnivora > Mephitidae > Spilogale > Spilogale gracilis. Next base: position 88,262 of record PITA01006368.1, read on the forward strand.
GGCTCGGACGCTTAAGCCTCTACCTTCAGCTCAGGTCATGATCTCAGGGTCCTGGGATAGAGGCCTGCATTGGGCTCTCTGCTCAGCAAGGAGCCTGCTTCCTCCTCTCTCTCTGCCTGCCTCTCTGCCTATCTGTGATATCTCTCTCTCTCTCTGTCAAATAAATAAATTTTTTTTTTTTTTAAAGGAGTGCCCCTTATTACCAAGCTCATGGTTTTAAACTTAATCACCCACTTGGATGCATTTCCATTCTTAGGTTGGGAAAACATCTAGAAATGCTGCCCAATCAGAATGATTTAAAAGCAAAGTAGACTTCAGCATGGATTACAAGATTTTCTGTTACTAGGGAATGTATTGTGAAACCTAATAGAGCTGATTTTTTAGTAGAGAGTGTATGAATGAATGGAAAAAGTCCACCTTCTCTGGAAGGCAACTCTTATACCATAATGTAATACTTTACAGTATTATATTGCATTTGAATTGTACAGATCCCAAACCTCTGGCAGTAATTACATGCAATTGTGTAAACTACTGGTCTACCCATCTCAGATTCACTGGTTAATTTCCAACTTTGTGATACATGCTGTGAAGAACAGGTGTAATAAAATTGCGTGCACATACATATGGCTGCACATGTATATTTTTAATTCTTTCTTTAAAGAAACAGTGAAAGTTGACTATGTTAGTAGTACAACCAGTTCAGAATAAAAATCTCTAAATATAAAACTAATCTGGGTTGGATTACAAGTAGGTTAAAACTAACAATGACAGGGGCACCTGGGTGGCTCAGTTGGTTAAGTGACTGCCTTTGGCTCAGGTCATGTCCTTTATGACCCTCATGACCCGGGATTGAGTCCCACATCAGGCTCCCTGCTTGGCAGGAAGCCTGCTTCTCCCTCTCTCACTTCCCCTGCTTGTGTTCCCTCTCTGACTGTGTTTCTCTCTGTCAAATAAATAAAAATCTTAAAACACACACACACACACACACACACACACACTAACAATAACATTGTGTACGGGAAAGGTTTATGGTAGTTTCCTGGATGATCGAATTCATACCATTTTACTTTCACTATATAATCTTTATTCAAAAATACTCCTACATGAATGGAATAATTACAAAAAAATTTAGGAACTTACTACGTGCCAGTCATATGCTGGCGACATAGCAGTGAACAAAATGGGTATGTTTCCTGGTTTTGAGGTATTAATATGCTGGTGGGGGAGGCTAATTTACAAGAAATAAAGAAATAGACTAATTATAGATCATTAATGTGACAAAAACAAATGGAATTTTCTATTTTTATAAATTTAATTTTATTTTTTCAGTGTTCCAAGATTCATTGTTTATGCACCACACCCAGTGCTCCTTGCTTCCTTGCTGTCCTCAATACCCACCACCAGGCTCACCCATCCCTCTACCCCCCTCCCTTCCAAAACCCTCATTTTGTTTCTCAGAGTCGACAGTCACGCTTCATCTCCTCCTCTGATTTACCCCCAATTCATTCTTCCCTTCCTTCTTCCAATGACAAATGGGATTTTAAAGTAAATAATGGGAGATGCATTTTATAGGAGTTAAAAAATCTCCCTGAGAGAGAAAATGGGTGTACCTACAAACACAGGGAAAGTGAAATTTCCAGCATGGGGAGAAACATGAACAAAGTCTGGAGGTGGGAAAGGATCCAGGGAAGCAAAGTTACGCATAGGCAAGGAGAAGGAGCCAAAAAGTCACAAGGAGCTGAAGAAACAGGCAATGCCAAGACCAACCAAAATGGGTCAGGATTATCTCAAGGATTATTTTACAGAGTTTGAAGTAAAAGTGAGACACGACTGGGTGTGCCCCTTCATAGGATACTCTACTGTGGGGAAAATGGACTGGAAAGGAAAGAGTAGAACCTTTCTTGAGAACCTATTGTTATGGTCTGAGTTTTTTCCTGTACAGATTTTCTGCTACATGTTGAATAAGGAACTTTGATATGCCTGTTAAAATCGTTCCTGTGTATGTTCTATCTTTATCCAAGTTAAGTGACTTTTCTGGCTCTTGAAAAAAATACCAAGGTTTAGTACAAGCTCCATGTTGAAATGACATGTCTTAAATTTGTGTATCATCATGGATAGAGAATAGTATATAACCTGCACATATTACAATTGAGATTTGTAAAAAAAAAAAAAAAAAAAGCCAAAAAGAGCAGCCATTTTAAGAGATGTTTAAATTATGACTATTGGGTTTTACCCAGAAAAATTGAAATGTTCCTGAGTTGTAGTATTCTTACAACATTAAAACATACCGGCTTTTAGCTTATTTCTTCAAGCTAAGCAGTTTTTGTCTTTAGACTATTTTTTATGGTCCCATCTGTATTGCTTTGTGACTCACATTCAAGATGCTGATATACTAAAAAAAAGAAAAAGAAAAAGAAGCAAATATATTGCTTTCCATGTAAAATGACTTCCAAATAAAGCATGGCTACATGTTCAAAAAAGCTAGATCTGATATTTTTGTATTTTGCTTACCTTTGTAACTGTATTATAAGCTTATATAAAGAGCCACAAAACTCTAGCTATGTAGTTTTGCTTTGCTAAAACTCTCTGAAATTGAGGATTTTGCTGTCTGGCTTAGTCTTCTTGGAATAGTTGCTCCCTATTATCACTGAGGAAAGTGGTAAGGGGTGATTTTTTAAAAAAAATTAAGTTCCAATGTAATTAATATATGGTGTTGCATTAGTTTCAGGTATATAATATTATTTATCAGTGCCGTACATTGTTCAGTACTCATCATAAGTGTACTCAGTCCCCTTCACCTATTTCACCTATCCCCCTACCCACCTCCCCTCTGGTTTGTTTCTTTTTCTCAGTGCTTCTTTGAAATGTTTCTTAAATTTAACATATAAGTGAAATCATATGGTATTTTTCTTTTTCTGGCTTGCTTATTTCACTTAGCATTATATCCTCCATCTGTGTTGTTAGATATGGCAAGATTTCATTCTTTTTTATGGCTAAGTGTCTGTGTGTGTGTGTGTGTGTGTGTGTGTACACACACTGTATCTTCATCCATCTGTGGATGGACAGTTGAGTTGCTTCTGTACCTTGGCTATTGTTAAGTAATGCTGTGATTAACATGGGGTGCATACATTGTTTTGAATTAGTGTTTTTGTATTCTTTGAGTAAATATCCAGTAGTGAAATTAGTAGATCATTTGGTAATTCTATTTTTAATTTTTGAGCAACCTCCATACTGTTCTCCACAGTGGCTGCTCCAGTTTGCATTTCTGCCAACACTCAACAAGAGAAGGAATAAAAACCATACGATCATTTCAATCAATGCAGAAAAAGCATTTCACAAAGTACAATATCCGTTCATGGTAAAAACCCTCAACAAAGTAAGTTTAGAGGGAACATACCTCAACATAATAAAGACCATATATGAAAAACCCACAACTAACATGGTATTCAATGGTGAAAAACTGATCTTTTCCTCCAAGATCAGGAACAGGTAAGGATCTCCACTCTCAGTACTTTTATTCAGCATAGTACAGGAAGTCCTAGCTACAGCAATCAGACAAGAAAAATAAACAAACGACATCCACATTGGTAAGGAAGAAGCAAAACTTTCGCTATTTGTAGATGACATGATACTATATGTAGAAAACAATAAGACTCCACCAAAAAACTACTAGAACTGATAAGCAAATTCAATGAAGTCACAGAATACAAAATCAATATACAGAAATTTGTTGCATTTCTCTACACCAATAATGAAGCAGCAGAGAAAAAGTGATTTTTAATCTATGTGAAGGGAATACAGAGACAGCAAAGATAGAAGTAGATTTGAAGTATCTAATTTTCTATTTATTTTATGTTTTTAATAGATTTTTTCCCCTGCTTCACAGTTTAATGTTCTGACCTCCGGACTCTGAAATGCACGTGTTTACTGATAAGGCACTTTCCCATTCAGAATAGTGAGGCCTATGATAGATACTGCTCTTAGTGGTTCTTCCTGGTGGTCTTTGTTCAATAGCTGTTGTTCCCCCTTCTGGTTTCCAATCCAGAAGGCAGAGGAGTGGAAATGATCTCAGGGTATCATTTAGAGAGAATAGAGCTTGGTGCCTACCAAAGTGCACTCAGATTTCCTGTATTTATTTATTTATTTTTTCCACTCCTGAGTCTTATCTGAGAGAGGAAGGCTAAGTATTTGATCACTATCATAAGAACACATCTATCACAACCAAGGGCCTACGAGAGAATCTTATTGCTTCGTTTTTTAATTCAATGAGGTTGATTAGGTCTTCTCATAATCTGCAAAACTATTTATCTTATTTAGTGAAACTTGTTTGATATATTAAAACATACTCTACAAAGTTCATGCAAATCCCTTAAAATAATCCTAGTTCTTAAATTATTTTTAATGGTAATTGTGCTTAGCAAATAGGAATAGGTGTTAGTGTGACTCTCATTAATCTCCATCTCCCTCAGGGTGTGCAGTAATTCAATATAAAATTTTCAAAGTTTTTATTAAGCTTTTATTTTTATCTAACGTGTGCCAATTACAAAGATCAGTTTTATTATTTCAGATAAAATAGTTTTAAACATTACATTTACAGTGTTGCTTTTTTTCTGTAGTTCTCTCCATTTTCCATATTCGTAAACTAAAAAAAATGATTACTTGGATAGATATCTAGAATTAGTATCAAAAAGTATGGTTTCTATAATATCTGAGTAAAAATATATAAGCAAATCATTGTAATGGTGGAGGGCATGTTGGATCAAGAGGAATATAAGATAAGTAGTAGATGCCAAAAAGCTCTTAGTTATATATAAATGGGAAACAATTGAAAGGGAGGGAGGGAAAGAAAAGAGATAAGGTATACTGCTTTATAAGATTGGTTTAAGATTAACTTTGATTTTGTGGAGGAAAATATGAATCTCTAAAAGGGAGCAAGGGATTTGAAATATCATAAAATACATCTCATGTAATTTAAAATGAATCTGATCTTTCCAAGACGATCAGAGAGCAATGCAAAAACTATATATATAAAATACATGTTATATACCAGAAAAATATTTTGAAGAGTGTGTTATATATATTTTATTTATAACATATATATTTTATATACACCTGACCCTTGAACAGTATGGATATGATTTGGATGGGTGCACTTATATACAGATTTTTTTATAAATACAGTACAGTACAATAAACATTTTCTCTTTCATATGATTTTAACATTTTCTCTTTTCTGGCTTACTTATGGCAAGAATATAGAATATAGAATATAATGCATATAACATACAAAACGTGTGTTAATTGACTGTTATCAGTAGGGCTTTCAGTCAACAGGAGATGATTAGTCATTAATTTCTGAGGGAGTCAAAAGTTACACATGGATTTTTGACTGCATGGGTGGGGGTTGATGTCCCCAATCTTCACATTGTTCAAGGGTCAACTGTATTCATTATATACTGAGAGCATTTTTTTTTAATAGGAGTAAAATATATTCACTGTATTAAATTGAGACACAATTGCGCCTTATTTATAAACTTTCCTTTAGGAAGTTTGTTTAAGATTTTATTTATTTATTTGAGGGAGAGAAAGCACGAGTGGAGGACAGACAAAAAGGGAGAAGCAAATTCCCCACCAAGAAAAGGGAGCCCGATGTGGGGCTCGATCCCTGGACCCTGGGATCATGACTAGAGCCAAAGGCAGATGCTTAATGACTGAGTCACCCAGGTGTCCCCTCTTTAGGAAATTTTAAGACCATAATTCATACACATATTTCTAACCATAGTTGCAACAAATCTTTTTCATGTTAATGAAAAGTTTCTTCAGCAGGTATTTAATAATGTGCTCCTTGTCAGCATCTCCAGGGAGGTATAGTTTTCCTTCATTTTTCTGTGTTATCTTTTGCCATTGGACTTGTACCACTTCTTTTCTTCCATACTGTCTGCCATCTTTGAACATGAACGTGAATATCGACATGTTCACGTTAAAATTTATCTGAACCTTCCATTCTTAGATTTCCAGCGTGCATGGTGTGATATTTGACTTGTGCACTGTGGCAATCAATATGATCTTCTGTACAAGTTCCAATACTTAGTATCTTGAGATTTTATTAAATCTATGCTGCCTCTATTAAATTAAATGTCAGCTTCTCTTACTGTTACTTCCAGGCTCTCTTGACACTTTAAATTTATGGAATATGTAAAACTCTACCATCCTGAGGATGCTCTCCTATCTGTTTCTGCTGCCACTGCTCTATTTTCCAAACTTACTTCCTGAGGACTGGGCTCTCCAGGAAGGGCACAGGCCATGATTTGTGTTCTTACCAAACATATCCCTGTTTCCCACAAGTTTTCAATTCAGAACAAACACAGAAACCCAAGTACTCCTAGGGACTCTGTATGGGACAATATTGACCTTAAAACCCTCTAGGGCTATAAAATATTTCAGTTGGTTCAAAACTTCTATTTCTACTTCTATTATAGGAATTTGAAAGAAAAAAAAAACCTTGTATCAGAGTGGCTTTTCTCTAAACTTTCAGTTTGGTAGATTATCTGTTTTGACAGATTGATATAATTGACAGATTATCAATATTTTCATGATTTTAGTGATAGTTTGGGTGGGTCTACAAATAATTTTAAATTATATGGGATTGCCAATCTTAAAATATTTTTTTGCAGATGCAGTGGTAGAAAAATCAGTTGCAAGCTAAAATTGTTTTTACATTTAAAAAACTACAATATCTCATGTGTGATTACGGAGAGTTAAATTATATATTAAAGAGAATAATGGCACGATATTTTTGTCAGTAGTGTTCACATCTGGTTGTCAAAGGAGAATGTGGATGTAATTGATGTGTTTCATCTGCCTTATGTTGTCATAGCACTTTAAAGTCCACAAAGTATATTTATAAAGCATCGTCGAGTTTTATCCTTTTGACAGTTTCATGTGATTTCCATACCTATCTTACAAAGATGATAACTGATATTTCTAGTGGTGTTCTTGCCTCCCCCGGTGCTGGACAGCAAGAGAAGGGAGTTGAAATCAGGTTACATCATTCTGATTGTAAAACTTTGCAGTTCCTCTTTGCACCAGTCATGACGATATTTGCAGAGGATGCAGAAATAAGTCACACGGACCTCTTTAATCTTCCCTTCATTATGTCTCCTTCTCCCCTGCTGGCCCAGCAGCTCTGTGCCACAAGGGGCGATGACACCAGGAGGCCCAGCTGCCGTGGGTCTTCCCTCTGGTGTCGGGGCTGTGCCACACTGCCCCGTCCAGCCTCCACTGCAACAGATGTTCCTGCCTGGCAGGAAGAAGGTAGTTGGTGCTAACAGATTCTAAAACATTTCATTTTCTGCCTCCTGGTGACAGCTCCCTCAATTCCTATGCTTGTTTGAGCCAAAGGTTGCAATTAAAATTAAATTACAAAGGCAGGCAGACCTGGTTCAAACAGTGGGTTATGAGCTAGACTTCTAGGTACAGATTTTGGTTCATTCTTCCATTTCAGGCAGTGCCTGACCCAATGCCTCTCATGCAATTGTACCGGCCATTTGAGAAATAAGCCAATTTGACACTTATTTTTGTGTTCTGGATGGAATAGGGAAGCAGTGCCTGTTTTAGTTCCATTTTTCACAGACAGCTTTACTTTCTTCTGGAAAATCATAGGTGCAAGCCCTTTGGTTTTATGAGTCTTTAAAACCATCTGTGTTTGAGATACCATGAAAATACCATCTATTTGAGATAAATAGTTCAAACCATTAAACTATTACATTGTATATGAGAATTTGATATCTCTGTTCCATAATCAGCACATAAGATATAAGAGAGCCTTACAACAAGGAAGGACAAAGGCTTTTTAGATATTGCCAGGCAGGTTGAGAATGTGGGCTTCAGCATGTAATTTATAATTAAACCTGCTTTGTAAGTGAACACTGAAGCCAGGACCCTTGAATAATGGGAGCTAGCTCAAACAACCAGGTGGTCGAGTGCAGGAAAGCACTTCACTCTTTTGCCAATTATTTTAGAATTTTTATGCCATGGCAATATTATATAGGGTTGAAAGAAATTCTTTCTTTCTTTCTTTCTTTCTTTCTTTCTTTCTTTCTTTCTTTCTTTTTTTTTTTTTTCTTGTCTGGGAGATTTCTGAAATCTTTGGAGATGGACAGTTTGGAGTCCATCAAAAACAGGTTGGAAGGAAGATGGAGTAGACATTTTTCCTTATTGTATTTTTTTGTACATGTGTAATATTTTCCCTGTTTCTTATATATGATAGATATAGATGATAGATAGATAGATAGGTAGATAGATAGATAGATAGATAGATAGATAGATAGATAGATAGACAGGCCTCTGAAAGTGAAAATAAGTTGTGTGGGTGGGGACTTTGGAACCTGAAAAAAGTCACTGTTATGATTTCCCTGGGTTTTCTGTGTGTGTATTTCTGTGCCTCGTGTATCAAAAGTCTGTATTAGAGAAGATGAGCACCTGGAAACACCTAACTAGTTCAGATTTAAAACAAAACAAAACAAAACAAAACCCTCCTTTGAAAGTCTGCTTTTTCTATCCCAAATGTGAATATGCTTTTTCTATCCCAAATGCGAATTACAGTCTAGTAAGATGGAAAAGTTGTAGCAAACACCACAGAAAACCTGCATTCCCTTCCACCCACATTGGTAACAGTGTGCCCAAAACCTGTCAGCATTAAAACTGTCAGTGTAACTAAACAGTAACATGTAACTAAAGCAATGATGGGAGGGAAATGCACAGATAGCATTAAACACATGCACTAGAAAACAGGAAAACCGAAATCCATCCTGTAAGCTCCCTCCTCAATAATGTACAAAATGAAAAGTAGAATACATCCAGAGCAAGGAGAAGGGAGGAGATGATAAGATAGGATCAGAAATCAACAAAACTGAGAACAAAAGGGGATCCAGAAGCTATAGGAAAATCAATGAAGTGAGATGGTTTATTTTCAACAACCCGTAAAATTGGCAAGCCTCTGGGCAGGCTGACAAAGCAAGGGCCTGCAAGGCAGGAATATCAGGTCAGACCTTGCAGATATCCAAAGGGAAGGGAATGCTACCAACCACTCTGTGATGTGACCTAACTGAGACATCTTACACGCAATGCACCAATTTCTCCAAAATCCATGAATATCAGGATTTACCTGATAGGAAATGGATCATCTGAATGGCCCCATAATTGCAGTGCAAGTAAAGACCGCTGCTGGGCCATTTTGGGCTCAAAGCTCAGAACCAGCTGACAGAGAAGGGAGTCACTGTGCTCCTGGTATTTGGTGCTGTGCCCTGTGGATGGACGGGAAGACGAGCATTTCTGCAGGGCAGGAGATGTCTTTGTAGGGTCAGGCCCTGTGATTAAGTCAATGGAAAACGGCTGCTAATGCCCCAACCCCAGTGGGAATGAAGGTATGGGTCAGCCCCACATGTCAAGAATCACAAGCATCTGAGGTGCGTGTTCAAAGGGAAGTGTAAGAAAGGTGGACTTTTCAACAGTCTGTGCTGGAGCAATTGAGCATCCACATACAAAAGAACATACCTAGGGCGCCTGGGAGGATCAGTGGGTTAAAGCCTCTGCCTTCAGCTCAGGTCATGATCTCAGGGCCCTGGAATCGAGGCCCGCGTTGGGCTCTCTGCTCAGCAGGGAGCCTGCTTCCTCCTCTCTCTCTGCCGCCTCTCTGCCTACTTGTGATCTCTCTCTGTCAAATAAACAAATAAAATCTTAAAAAAAAAAAAAAAGAACATACCTCAACATGAGTTGCACACCTTAGTAAAAATTAATGAGATCATGAACTAAAACACAGAAGATAAAATTATAAAACTGTTAGGGTAAAAACTTAGGAAAAATCTTTTGGATATAAAGTGAAGCAGAGTTCTTAGACTTGAGCTCAGAAAGGATGATTCATTAAAAGAAAGTGAGAAATTGGGATTCATCAAGATGAAGACTTTTTCTCTGCAGAAGATCCTGCTAAGGGGTTGGTAGCTGCATATCTAAACCAAAAGAGACTCTTTTTTTTTTTTTTTTCCTTAAAGATTTTATTTATTTGACAGAGAGAAACACAGCCAGAGAGGGAACACAAGCAGGGGGAGTGTGAGAGGGAGAAGCAGGATTCCTGCCGAGCAGGAAGCCCGATGCGGGACTCGATCCTGGGTCTCAGGGATCATGACCTGAGCCAAAGGCAATTGCCCAACCAACTGAGACACCCAGGCGCCCCAACCAAAAGAGACTCTTAATCTCAGGAAGTTAACTGAGGGTTGCTGGAGGGGTTGGGGGTGGGAGGGAGGGTATAGCTGGGTGAGGGACACTGGGAAGGGTAAGTGCTATGGTGAGTGCTGTGAATTGTTTAAGATTGATTCACAGACTTGTACCCCTGAAACAAACAATACATTATATGTTAATTTAAAAAAAGGAAGACTAGCCCATAGAATATAAAAGGAACTCAAATACAACAATAAAAACCAATCAAATTGAAAATGAGCAAAAGACAGTAAGAGATATTTTACAAAAGATCTAGACAAAGCAGTCCATGAGATGTTCAACATCATAACCATTAAGGAAATGCAAGTTAAAACCACAATCAGGTATCCCTGCACACCTATTAGAGCGGCTAGCATGAGTTGCCGTAACCTTGTACAACTGCTCTGGGAAATATTTGGACAGTTTCTTGCTAAACTAAATAAGCAACTCCAGTAGGACACACAGTTGCCCTCCTGGCCTAGAGAAAAGGAAGCATTCACAAAAAAACCTTTTCTCAAACTTTCGCGTCAGCTTTATGGAGAGTAGCCACACATTGGGAACCGTCCTAATGTCCTTCAGTGAGTGAAGGATTAAACAATGGATGGCAGGTCGATGTTGGGAAATACAGCTCAGCAGGAAAACAGAATGCTTAGGTAGTGCTTGTATCTGCAACAACCTGGATCCGTGTCCAGAGAATAACGGGTATGAAGAAGCCAAACCCAATGGGGACCTACTGTAGGACTCCCCTGATGCAGCATTCTTGAAATGGCAGACCTATAAACATGGAAAACAGATGAGTGGTGGTCAGTGTGGTGTCTAAGCGGGATATGACTCCTGATCGGATGGGGTACCCCAAATATGCAGTGATGATTGGGTGGAATCTGGCAATGCATGGGTGGTGGCAGAATTCACCTGAGACAGAACAAAGGGAACAAAAGTGTATGGAATCCACTGGAAGAGACCTAGGGCAGGACCACAGAAGAGGGGCTGTCAGGAAGGAGGCAGTTTTTAAAGGGGGGGTGATGAGGTATGCCGACTATGCAGTCTCCTTTTTGGGGGAACTCTGGCTGGTTGTAAAGAGCCCACAGGTAAGTCAGGGCCTTCGGATAATCTGAGGTAGGTTGTGGCCATTTCTATGTTCCATTGTTCAAGCCTGTTTGCCTGAAAGCAACCTCTAAAGCTAAGGGTAAATGAGAGGTAAGGGCAGAAGGCAAATGGGCATGACAAGAAGAGGTCAAGGTGAGGGATCTTTGTGAGGATGAAAATATTCTGATTCCTATGTTAAAGTCAAAATCCAGGTTGTAGATATTACCATTTAATATTCCATTATGGTCCCATTGGTAATGATTGGGGAAAAGTCAGGCAGGATCCTCTGGTTTTTGTTTTTGTTTTTTTTTTCCTAAACAACACATAAAACTATAATTATCTCTGAATTTTAGTTACAAATACAGCTTAACACATTAGAAAAAAAGTTGGCTCTAATCCATAGTGTTATAACATGTGATAATGAAAACTCCAACTTCTTATAAACAATATTTTATCTAAATTGATTAAATTTAAGTGCAATATGGGAGCTCAGTTTTTAAAGAACACCAAGAAAAATCCCTATTTACAAGAAGCTTGCAAGTCCTGATTTGAATATCGAGCACATTTCCATTAAAAAAAAACAAAACAAAACTGTATTTTGTGTCTATTGAAGGCAATGTGCTCTCCTAAGCTACAGGGTCTGTGTGACAAGAGAGGTACATGGTCTGATGGAAGACATGCCTCAAAATTTTCAGAATCCTCTCCCCGTCTTGGATCTCCCCGCACTACACACTGTTATCTCTTTGGTGAAGGCGGCTTGCATAATGCGTCTTTACTAGGCTGCACATCCACGTGTCACTCTCTGGTGAAGGCAAAAATTACCTGGCAGGCCACGTAGATGGTGCTTGTATCTGCTGAAAAGCACTCCTTCAGTGATGGCCGCAGAGAAAAATGTCAGTGATGGATGGAGGGTAAATTTGGGTTGCGATTTCTACAGACAACAAGAAGGTATTTTAGAGGTGAATGGAGATTAAACTCTGACTTCGAAGTGGAGGTAGGGAAAACATATTCCTCAGGTCTCTCTAGAAAGAGAACCAAGGGACTATTTTCAAAAATAGTTAAGACTTGTAGAGTTGTCTGATAAAATTTGCTAACAACATATGCTGGTGTATTCATTAGTGTGAAATTGATTGTTCAGGAATACGTTTAGATATTTCTAAGTTACATAATTCTTTTTTCTTCAAGGGACACGTGGCACGCATTTTTTCTTTAATTGTTCAGTGTTAACCCTACTTCATTTTT